>JAVTVY010048510.1:0-23820 GCA_036873755.1 Hanleya hanleyi | reverse complement strand
GTTACTGCATACTGTATTCCATACAGTAGTTATCTCCCCCTGGACTGAGATTTCGGTGGATATTATGGCAGAACGAGGTCCTATCAGAATGATATAAATTTTCTTTACAAGAGAACCCATTTACAGTCCATAAAGGATGGAATGGATGTACATTATTATGGTTTTACAAATTATTTCTCAAGTTTCTGAAGTATTTCCCATGTTTCTAAGAGAAAATTGAGTGCAAAATTACCAATAATTTGACTTGGTTACATCGCTTATTTGCATTTTCCCGCGCTTCTGCTATCATTGGAAAGCGGAAAAGTAACCACGGCCTTCATATTGCCGAATGGATGACCATTATTAAGAAGAAATAGGTTAATTTTGAGTTTTGTTCTCGAAAATCCTGCTAGAATTGGCAAAATTGATCAAAACAAAGATGTGTAGGTTGGCCCATTTGATTCGTATCAATAGGTAAGCGACTCAAAAGTGTTGTATACCGCCATACTCGCAAACACTCTGAGATTACGATACATGTGAATAATTAATTTCGTAAAAAACATCCTGCCCCTTAAGGTGGCCCTCCGCAGTTTCGTAGTAATGGCCCTCTCTAATTTCATAATACGATAGACTGCCCTTGTTCTGCTACATCATAATTCTTGTCTTCTTAATAGCTTATATCTATAATGCCATCCTATTCAGCATTATCAACGCTGCAAACGAGTACGTACAAATCGAGTGCTGGCTTCGTCTACACGCTGATCGGGATCATGGAGTAAAGCTTGTCCTGCCTCAGTTATGCCCCTTGGGTGTGCCTAAAAATCGGGACTCATTTACGGGAAGAAAATCTGACAAAAAACGGTTAGGTTAACACCCCCTTTTTTTTGCCTTTTTAAGTTGAGACCGGACCAGGGAACGGTGAGTAAGAAGCTTAATTGAAATCGCTCTTACAGATTTTTCTGGAAATTGAGCCGAATTTGACCATTTTTCGACATTTTTAAGGGGTTTTCTAGGAAAAATGAAGCAAGCATGGAGGAGAATGTTCGAGTTAAATTTTTCTATAACATAGCAGTGTTATATCTTAAAATAATAGTTTCATCATGCTCTTTCAGAAAATATATATATATAGGTGATTTGGGTTGAAGGTTTTGCGACAGCTGGTGGCCTAAAAACGGACCCATAGTCTATTCCATGCCGAATAAAAGAATCTCCGGAGTGCACCCTTAAGGCATAATAGTGGAGTCTATGCATTATCTTAATGTAGACTCCGTTACGGAGCGGAGATGTATCATTACGCCAGATTGCTTAATTTTGACTGCCTAGTTATACCTGAAGCGCTATTTTCGGAAGCAGGTGGAAAGAAGACCAGGAGTTCGATTAAAATAACCCACAGTGTGTCATTAGTATACAATTGAGGTTACTGCATACTGTATTCCATACAGGAGTTATCTCCCCGTGGACTGAGATTTTGGTGGATATTATGGCAGAACGAGGTCCTATCAGAATGATATAAATTTGCCAGTGTAAATTTTCTTTACAAGAGAACCCATTTACAGTCCATAAAGGATGGAATGGATGCATATTATTATGGTTTTACAAATTATTTCTCAAGTTTCTGAAGTATTTTCCATGTTTCTAAGAGAAAATTGAGTGCAAAATTACCAATAATTTGACTTGGTTACATCGCTTATTTGCATTTTCCCGCGTTTCTGCTATCATTGGAAAGCGGAAAAGTAACCACGGCCTTCATATTGCCGAATGGATGAACATTATTAAGAAGAAATAGGTTAATTTTGAGTTTTGTTCTCGAAAATCCTGCTAGAATTGGCAAAATTGATCAAAACAAAGATGGGGTAGGGGGAAAGTTATCGGTCGGATTTCAAAAAATAATATGTATAACTGGCAAGTGTTGTATACCGCCATACTCACAAACACTCTGAGATTACGATACATGTGAATAATTAATTTCGTAAAAAAAATCCTGCCCCTTAAGGTGGCCCTCCACAGTTTCGTAGTAATGGCCCCTCTCTAATTTCATAATACGATAGCTGCCCTTGTTCTGCTACATCATAATTCTTCTTGTCTTCTTAATAGCTTATATCTATAATGCAATCCTATTCTTCAGCACGTCAACGCTGCAAACGAGTACGTACAAATCAGTGCTGGCTTCCGTCTACACGCTGATCGGGATCATGGAGTAAAGTTTGTCCTGCCTCAGTTATGCCCCTTGGGTGTGCCTAAAAATCGGGGCTCATTTACGGGAAGAAAATCTCACAAAAAACGGTAAGGTTGACACCCCCTTTTTTTGCCTTTTTAAGTTGAGACTGGACCAGGGAACGTGAGCAAGAAGTTTAATTGAAATCGCTCTTACAGATTTTTCTGGAAATTGAGCCGAATTTGACCATTTTTCGACATTTTTAAGGGGTTTTCTAGGAAAAATGAAGCAAGTATGGAGAAGAATGTTCGAGTTAAATTTTTCTATAACATAGCAGTGTTATATCTTAAAATAATAGTTTCATCATGCTCTTTCAGAAAATATATACATATAAGTGATTTGGGTTGAAGGTTTTGCGACAACTGGTGGCCTAAAAACGGACCCATAGTCTATTCCATGCCGAATAAAAGAATGCTCAGTGCACCGCTTAAGGCATAATAGTGGAGTCTATGCATTATCTTAATGTAGACTCCGTTACGGAGCGGAGATGTATCATTACGCCAGATTGTTTAATTTTGACTGCCTAGTTATACCTGAGGCGCTATTTTCAGGCTTAGCAGGTGGAAAGAAGACCAGGAGTTCGATTAAAATAATCCACAGTGTGTCCATTAGTATACAATTAGGGTTACTTGCATACTGTATTCCATACAGGAGTTATCTCCCCCTGGACTGAGATTTCGGTGGATATTATGGCAGAACGAGGTCCTATCAGAATGATATAAATTTGCCAGTGTAAATTTTCTTTACAAGAGAACCCATTTACAGTCCATAAAGATGGAATGGATGTATATTATTATGGTTTTACAAATTATTTCTCAAGTTTCTGAAGTATTTCCCATGTTTCTAAGAGAAAATTGAGTGCAAAATCACCAATAATTTGACTTGGTTGCATCGCTTATTTGCATTTTCCCGCGTTTCTGCTATCAGTGGAAAGCGGAAAAGTAACCACGGCCTTCATATTGCCGAATGGATGACCATTATTAAGAAGAAATAGGTTAATTTTGAGTTTTGTTCTCGAAAATCCTGCTAGAATTGTCAAAATTGATCAAAACAAAGATGGGGTAGGGGGAAAGTTATCGGTCGGATTTCCCCAAATAATATGTATAACTGGCAAGTGTTGTATACCGCCATACTCGCAAACACTCTGAGATTACGATACATGTGAATAATTAATTTCGTAAAAACATCCTGCCCCTTAAGGTGGCCCTCCGCAGTTTCGTAGTAATGGCCCCTCTCTAATTTCATAATACGATAGACTGCCCTTGTTCTGCTACATCATAATTCTTCTTGTCTTCTTAATAGCTTATATCTATAATGCCATCCTATTCAGCATTATCAACGCTGCAAACGAGTACGTACAAATCGAGTGCTGGCTTCGTCTACACGCTGATCGGGATCATGGAGTAAAGTTTGTCCTGCCTCAGTTATGCCCCTTAGGTGTGCCTAAAAATCGGGACTCATTTACGGGAAGAAAATCTGACAAAAAACGGTTAGGTTAACACCCCCCTTTTTTTGCCTTTTTAAGTTGAGACCGGACCAGGGAACGTGAGTAAGAAGTTTAATTGAAATCGCTCTTACAGATTTTTCTGGAAATTGAGCCGAATTTGACCATTTTCGACATTTTTAAGGGGTTTTCTAGGAAAAATGAAGCAAGCATGGAGGAGAATGTTCGAGTTAAATTTTTCTATAACATAGTAGTGTTATATCTTAAAATAATAGTTTCATCATGCTCTTTCAGAAAAT
Organism: Hanleya hanleyi; assembly: GCA_036873755.1. Classification (NCBI taxonomy): domain Eukaryota; kingdom Metazoa; phylum Mollusca; class Polyplacophora; order Lepidopleurida; family Hanleyidae; genus Hanleya; species Hanleya hanleyi. Next base: position 19,883 of record JAVTVY010048510.1, on the reverse strand, counting down.
ATATACATATAAGTGATTTGGGTTGAAGGTTTTGCGACAACTGGTGGCCTAAAAACGGACCCATAGTCTATTCCATGCCGAATAAAAGAATCTCCGGAGTGCACCCTTATTCATTTCCCTACTCAGAACAGCGCCCCCTGGTGTCGGATCGAGAAACTATTGGCAACATTTTGTAGCATTCCATGAGTATAGTATATGTACCAAATATGGGGGCTCAACTCTTTTATTTAATGGCCGCATAGGCATATTTAATGGCCGCATAGGCCATTTCCTTATTCATTTCCTTATCCAGAACAGCGCCCCCTGGTGTCGGATCGAGAAACTAGTGACACCATTTTGTAGCATTCCATGAGTATAGTATATGTACCAAATATGAGGGCTCAACTCTTTTATTTAATGGCCGTATAGGCCATTTCTTTATTCATTTCCTTATTCAGAACAACGCTCCCTGGTGTCGGATCATTCCATGAGTATAGTATATGTACCAAATATGGGGGCTCAACTCTTTTATTTAATGGCCGTATAGGCCATTTCCTTATTCATTTCTTTATTCAGAACAGCGCCCCCTGGTGTCGGATCGAGAAACTATTGGCAACATTTTGTAGCATTCCATGAGTATAGTATATGTACCAAATATGGGGGCTCAACTCTTTTATTTCATGGCCGTATAGGCCATTTCCTTATTCATTTCCTTATTCAGAACAGCGCCCCCTGGTGTCGGATCGAGAAACTAGTGACATCATTTTGTAGCATTCCATGAGTATAGTATATGTACCAAATATGGGGGCTCAACTCTTTTATTTAATGGCCGTATAGGCCATTTCCTTATTCAGTTCCTTATTCAGAACAGCGCCCCTGGTGTCGGATCGAGAAAGTAGTGGCACCATTTCGTAGCATTCCATGAGTATAGTATATGTAACAAATATGGAGGCTCAACTCTTTTATTTAATGGCCGTATAGGCCATTTCCTTATTCATTTCCTTATTCAGAACAGCGCCCCCTGGTGTCGGATCGACAAACTAGTGGTACCATTTTGTAGCATTCCATGAGTATAGTATATGTGCCAAAGATGGGGGCTCAACGCTTTGATTTAATGGCCGTATAGGCCATTTCCTTATTCATTTCCTTATTCAGAACAGCGCCCCCTGGTGACCGATCGAGAAACTAGTGTCACCATTTTGTACTATTCCAGAATTATAGTATATGTACCAAATATGGGGGCTCAACTCCTTCATTTCATGGCCGTATAGACCATTTCCTTATTCATTTCCTTATTCAGAACAGCGCCCCCTGGTGTCGGATCGAGAAACTAGTGGCACCATTTTGTAGCATTCCATGAGTATAGTATATGTACCAAATATGGGGGCTCAACTCTTTCATTTAATGGCCGTATAGGCCATTTCCTTATTCATTTCCTTATTCAGAACAGCGCCCCCTGGTGTCCGATCGAGAAACTAGTGGCACCATTTTGCAGCATTCCATGAGTATGGTATATGTACCAAATATGGGGGCTCAACTCTTTTATTTAATGGCCGTATAGGCCATTTCCTTATTCATTTCCTTATTCAGAACAGCGCCCTCTGGTGTCGGATCGAGAAACTAGTGGCACCATTTTGTAGCATTCCGCTGAGTATAGTATATGCCAAATATGGAGCTCAACTCTTTTTATTTAATGGCCGTATAGGTCATTTCCGCTATTCATTTTCACTTATTCAGAACTTGGCGCTGGTGTCAGGATAGAAGCCTAAGTGGCACCATTTTGTAGCATTCCATGAGTATAGTATATGTACCAAATATGGGGGCGCAACTCTTTTATTTAATGGCCGTATATGCCATTTACTTATTCATTTCCTTATTCAGAACAGCGCCCCCTGGTGTCGGATCGAGAAACTAGTGGCACCATTTTGTAGCATTCCATGGGTATAGTATATGTACCAAATATGGGGGCTCAACTCTTTTATTTAATGGCCGTATAGGCCATTTCCTTATTCATTTCCTTATTCAGAACAGCGCCCTCTGGTGTCGGATCGAGAAACTAGTGGCACCATTTTGTAGCATTCCATGAGTATAGTATATGTACCAAATATGGGGGCTCAACTCTTTTATTTAATGGCCGTATAGGCCATTTCCTTATTCATTTCCTTATTCAGAACAGCGCCCCCTGGTGTCCGATCGAGAAACTAGTGGCACCATTTTGCAGCATTCCATGAGTATAGTATATGTACCAAATATGGGGGCTCAACTCTTTTATTTAATGGCCGTATAGGCCATTTCCTTATTCATTTCCTTATTCAGAACAGCGCCCCCTGGTGACGGATCAAGAGAAACTAGTGGCACCATTTTGTAGCATTCCATAAGTAGTATATGTACCAAATATGGGAGGCTCAACTCTTTTATTTAATGGCCGTATAGGCCATTTCATATTCATTTCATATTCAGAACAACGCTCCTGGTGTCGGATCATTCCATGAGTATAGTATATATACCAAATATGGGGGCTCAACTCTTTTATTTAATGGCCGTATAGGTCATTTCCTTATTCATTTCCTTATTCAGAACAGCGCCCCCTGGTGTCGGATCGAGAAACTAGTGGCACCATTTTGTAGCATTCCATGAGTATAGTATATGTACCAAATATGGGGTCTCAACTCTTTTATTTAATGGCCGTATAGGCCATTTTCTTATTCATTTCCTTATTCAGAACAGCGCCCCCTGGTGTCGGATCGAGAAACTAGTGACATCATTTTGTAGCATTCCATGAGTATAGTATATGTACCAAATATGGGGGCTCAACTCTTTTATTTAATGGCCGTATAGGCCATTTCCTTATTCAGTTCCTTATTCAGAACAGCGCCCCTGGTGTCGGATCGAGAAAGTAGTGGCACCATTTCGTAGCATTCCATGAGTATAGTATATGTAACAAATATGGAGGCTCAACTCTTTTATTTAATGGCCGTATAGGCCATTTCCTTATTCATTTCCTTATTCAGAACAGCGGCCCCTGGTGTCCGATCGAGAAACTTGTGGCAATATTTTGTAGCATTCAATGAGTATAGTATATGTACCAAATATGGGGGCTCAACCCTTTTATTTAATGGCCGTATAGGCCATTTCCTTATTCATTTCCTTACTCAGAACAGCACCCCCTGGTGTCGGATCGAGAAACTAGTGGCATCATTTTGTAGCATTCCATGAGTATAGTATATGTACCAAAGATGGGGGCTCAACTCTTTGATTTAATGGCCGTATAAGCCATTTCCTTATTCATTTCCTTATTCAGAACAGCGCTCCCTGGTGACGGATCGAGAAACTAGTGGCACCATTTTGTAGCATTCCAGGAGTATAGTATATGTACCAAATATGGGAGCTCAACTCTTTTATTTTATGGCCGTATAGACCATTTCCTTATTCATTTCCTTATTCAGAACAGCGCCCCCTGGTGTCGGATCGAGAAACTATTGGCAACATTTTGTAGCATTCCATAAGTATAGTATATGTACCAAATATGGGGGCTCAACTCTTTTATTTAATGGCCGTATAGGCCATTTCCTTATTCATTTCCTTATTCAGAACAGCGCCCCCTGGTGTCGGATCGAGAAACTAGTGACACCATTTTGTAGCATTCCATGAGTATAGTATATGTACCAAATATGGGGCTCAACTCTTTGATTTAATAGCCGTATAGGCCATTTCCTTATTCATTTCCTTATTCAGAACAGCGCCCCCTGGTGTCGGATCGAGAAACTAGTGGCACCATTTTGTAGCATTCCATGAGTATAGTATATGTACCAAATATGGGGGCTCAACTCTCTGAATTAATGGCCGTATAGGTCATTTCCTTATTCATTTCCTTATTCAGAACAGCACCCCCTGGTGTCGGATCGAGAAACTAGTGGCACCATTTTGTAGCATTCCGTGAGTATAGTATATGTACCAAATATGAGGGCTCAACTCATTTATTTAATGGCCGTATATGCCATTTCCTTATTCATTTCCTTATCCAGAACAGCGCCCCCTGGTGTCGGATCGAGAAACTAGTGACACCATTTTGTAGCATTCCATGAGTATAGTATATGTACCAAATATGGGGGCTCAACTCTTTTATTTAATGGCCGTATAGGCCATTTCCTTATTCATTTTTTTATTCAGAACAGCGCCCCCTGGTGTCGGATCGAGAAACTAGTGGCATCATTTTGTAGCATTCCATGAGTATAGTATATGTACCAAATATGGAGGCCCAACTCTTTTATTTAATGGCCGTATAGGCCATTTCCTTATTCATTTCCTTATTCAGAACAGCGCCCCCTGATGTCGGATCGTGAAACTAGTGGCACCATTTTGCAGCATTCCATGAGTATAGTATATGTACCAAAGATGGGGGCTCAACTCTTTGATTTAATGGCCGTATAGGCCATTTCCTTATTCATTTCCTTATTCAGAGCAGCGCCCCCTGGTGTCGGATCGAGAAACTAGTGGCACCATTTTGTAACCCTCTACCTGTATAGTCTGTACCAAATATGGGGGGCTCAACACTTTGATTTAATGGCCGTATAGGCCATTTCCTTATTCATTTCCTTATTCAGAACAGCGCCCCCTGGTGTCGGATCGAGAAACTAGTGGCACCATTTTGTAGCATTCCATGAGTATAGTATATGTACCAAATATGGAGGCTCAACTCTTTTATTTAATGGCCGTATAGGCCATTTCCTTATTCATTTCCTTATTCAGAACAGCGCCCCCTGATGTCGGATCGAGAAACTAGTGGCACCATTTTGCAGCATTCCATGAGTATAGTATATGTACCAAAGATGGGGGCTCAACTCTTTGATTTAATGGCCGTATAGGCCATTTCCTTATTCATTTCCTTATTCAGAACAGCGCCCCCTGGTGACGGATCGAGAAACTAGTGGCACCATTTTGTAGCATTCCAGGAGTATAGTATATGTACCAAATATGGGGGCTCAACTCTTTTATTTCATGGCCGTATTGACCATTTCCTTATTCATTTCCTTATTCAGAACAGTGCCCCTTGGTGTCGGATCGAGAAACTATTGGCAACATTTTGTAGCATTCCATAAGTATAGTATATGTACCAAATATGGGGGCTCAACTCTTTTATTTAATGGCCGTATAGGCCATTTCCTTATTCATTTCCTTATTCAGAACAGCGCCCCCTGGTGTCGGATCGAGAAACTAGTGACATCATTTTGTAGCATTCCATGAGTATAGTATATGTACCAAATGTGGGGGCTCAACTCTTTTATTTAATGGCCGTATAGGCCATTTCCTTATTCATTTCCTTATTCAGAACAGCGCCCCCTGGTGTCGGATCGAGAAACTAGTGGCAACATTTTGTAGCATTCCATGAGTATAGTATATGTACCAAATATGGGGGCTCAACTCTTTTATTTAATGGCCGTATAGGCCATTTCCTTATTCAGAACAGCGCCCCCTGGTGTCGGATCGAGAAACTAGTGGCACCATTTTGTAGCATTCCATGAGTATAGTATATGTACCAAATATGGGGGCTCAACTCATTTATTTAATGGCCGTATATGCCATTTCCTTATTCATTTCCTTATTCAGAACAGCGCCCCCTGGTGTCGGATCGAGAAACTAGTGACACCATTTTGTAGCATTCCATGAGTATAGTATATGTACCAAATATGGGAGCTCAACTCTTTTATTTAATGGCCGTATAGGCCATTTCCTTATTCATTTCTTTATTCAGAACAGCGCCCCCTGGTGTCGGATCGAGAAACTAGTGGCACCATATTGTAACCCTCTACCTGTATAGTCTATGTACCAAAGATGAATTGTCTACTACGTGCCGTAATGGCACTATTAAACAATAATATATTATCCGCGAATTATTGACTGCTCCCCTGATTTGCTACTTGAATAGTGAACTGTGAACTGGGAACTGGGCGCCAACTTATAAGATGTAAAAAAAAAATAGAACAAATAAGAAAGTAAACAAACAGACCTGTGACGTTTCCGCTCCCAGAAATCCACTCGGCCAGAGGTAAGTTTTTGTATTATTACACCCCCAGCGAGGTGGTTGAGGGACTACTTGGGGGACCTGCGCAGTGACTTCTCAAGAAAGACAAAAAGGACGTCATTTTTACCAGACCGGATTACTCAAATTCTAGAAACCCCAGTCAGTTAATACATTTTATTTCCTGATTGCAAGCTCCCATATAAGACATGAGAATCACACATTAACGGTAAATGGTTGCAATTGATTTGACAAATAATTAAACACTTATGAATCACAGGTTGCAGGAATTTTTCACATTTTTCACACAATGTTCACGCCACATTTATTTCGTAGACCATGCTGTTTTTTTGTTTCGCTTCCTATAATCTCCAGGAACATGCCAATAACAGACAAGATGTGTTTTAAGCGGGAATTTTATTTCCCACAATTTATAAACCGGGAAAATTCGGGAAATTTAAAGTTATGAAGGAAGAAAACTTGCATTTAACTGAAAAGTATATTATTTTTAAACATCTGTAGAAAAGATATGCATTTGACAGCAACTACACAATGGTCAAAATAAGAGCTCGAAGTGTATATATTATAATTAGATGTGAAAAAATCATGTTAGGAATATTTTTTGCAGAAAATGTGCAATTAATAAAGCCCTTTTACGGAGACAATTCAAAATGCGCACTCGTGATCCTGTCACGTTTTTCTGTGATTCCGTCACAGACTATATGTAACCCCTGTGATAACCCATTCACTTCGTGAAAAAAAATGCTGTCATCTTTGGGTACTGTATGTTAGTAAGAAATGTCATATTCGGATAATCAGATCGAAACAGAGCAGCAAAAGAATTAGACAAGCAAGTTAACACGAGTCAAAACGCGTTACGGTGAACTTCCACGGTGAACTTTCACGGAAATTTACAAAGTTTATAACGAAAAATGTGCGATATTTCAGAACATATTACATTTTATTTCAAACTTGGCACCAGTAATTAACTGTGCAATAAGACGTAGAAAACCTGCTTATAGAGAATAAAATTTCAGTAACGAGCCATGTTTGACTTAGTTAATGATTGCATTTGATTTCACAACGAATGAATACATGAATCCATATATAAAAAAAACGAGAGGACATTGGATGACATGCACCGCCAATAGCGGTCCTAATGAGCGAAAACAAACATAAAAATACACTTCAGTTACATATGGTGTTCTATTTGTGCCAAGTTTCCGTCGCCTTTTCAAAACGCGACGTCGCCTTTTGAAACGCGACGTCGCCTTTCGAAACGCGACGTCGCCTTTCGAAACGCGACGTCGCCTTTTGAAACGCGACGTCGTGTTTCAAAAGGCGACGTCGCGTTTCGAAAGGCGACGTCGCGTTTGAAAGGCGACGTCGCGTTTCGAAAGGCGACGCGTTTTGAAACGCGACGTCGCCTTTTGAAAACGCGACGTCGCCTTTTAAAAAACACGACGTCGCGTTTTAAAACGCGACGTCGCGTTTCTTTCCTATCTTTTAACATTGCCAAACAAGACGCGGGTGAAACACGACGTCGCCTTTTGAAAACGCGACGTCGAGTTCCGTTGTGTCGAGTTTTACAATGCAAAAACATAGGAAAGAAACGCGACGTCGCGTTTTAAAAGGCGACGTCGTGTTTTCCAAAAGGCGACGTCGTGTTTTAAAAACGCGACGTCGCGTTTCGAAACACGACGTCGCGTTTCAAAAGGCGACGTCGCGTTTTTAAAAGGCGACGGAAACTTGGCACAAATAGAACACCATAGTTACAGGTTAAAACTCGCTGCAGCTCTGCTCTGAAATGCAGTGTGACCCATTGATACAGTTATATGATCTTGGTAGGGTATTTCTTTATGTATTTATATCACTGTATATCATGTTAATGTTTCTTGTATGATGTTTCTTTTAATGTCCTATTGTTTTTAGTGTCTTAATTCTTCTGTCTTAATGTCTGACGGTTTAATGTACTCATGTTCTATTTGTTTTAATTTATGTCTTAATGTGTATGCATTTTAGTCCTATACATGTATAGACAAAACTGAGCAATAAATCTATCATAACCGTGTAATTTCACCTAAATTTATGGATGGATGGATGGATGTACTTGGGCACTCCATCGCACCGCGATGGGCACAGGTCGTGCGAACACGCCGTGCAACCCGTTTCCCCCAACCCGCCCTACACATAATCCCTCTTAACAGTGTCACATAGACATAGTATGCAGAGATCCTTTCCGCATTTTTGATCGACTATCTTTGTGGCGCGATCCGTGTTCTGGGGTGACTGTTACATCCATCACGTGACCACGCTGTACTGTAGCGGATAGGAATATTGTTCTTGCTGTCTAGCTTCTCTTTACATTTATCAAAACCATGTTCAGGTATGTTGTTCTCTAAGAACGATAAGAATTTATTGCTAAGATGTTCAAATATATTTGTATGCTGGCATACGGTAAAACTAAGCTTTCCTTAGAACGTAGTCATGAACCTTGCTAAGTGTTGTTTACATCACAATTCCTCATGCTTTCTACACAGATAAAAACAATGGGAACTTCGTCATGTACGGGCTTGGGATCGAATCTGGTACAGATCAAATCTCGTACACCTCGCACGTGCGCGCGTTCAGAGCACGTGGTGACTTTCTATGTGGATTGCTTATGTGCGGGGGTGAAGTTTAATTTGTCTGTCAAAATGTCTACTTCTTGGTATGATTGGAAGTATTTTTTTTTTAATTGTTTTCCGGGTCATACTTACTTCTGGTTTCCATCACACGGGAAGTCCATTTTCTCGCCAACTAGTATAGGCAACATGATTGATGACCATCATATTCATTCCACGAAAGCCAGACGACAATCCCATTTCGACAGCTGTATTTATGTCATGCGACACGGGGCGCAGTCATTGCTTTTCTTCGATCGCCCCTCCCTATCTCCGAACGAATGTTCACAGTGAAATGGCGACAAACTCACATTTCCAGTAAATCAGTGTCATCTTCCGGTTGAATCATGAAATAGCATACAAATATACCAATCTATATATTTCTGAAACGAGTATTTCTTCAGGATTATTAGTGGACACGCTATCAGCTATTGACGGCCGAAGAGTTATACTTCCGATGACTGCCGAAGGTTTTCCGGAGGTAAAATAATCTCGTTTTTCGTCCAAATAACGACAGTCGCTGTTCAGCCTTTTAATGTGAACAGGTCAAATTGATAAATTGTCCAATATTATTTCCTCTAAAACTACACAAATAAATTTTGTAAGTGCATGAGCGTAACCCGCGAAACTCCTCCCAGGGAAGGGTCTTGATCCCAGCACTAACCAGGTCAGTTTTTGTGTCTCTCAAGAAATTACTTTTATATAAAATTGAAATAAACCGTGAAAAGTGTACGAGATCTGAGTGTACGAGGATCTTCAAACGGGGACCTTGTCGCGTAGCTTTTCCAGGTTTAACAAGGTTCCCTACATGTACTCACTTATTGTGTTTTCCTTACATGACGAATAGGCAAAAAAAATTAATCCATATTCAGCAAAACAAAAACACTAGCCCTCACAATAGCCGACAAAGTTGAGCACTACATTGAGCCAGCTATAGCTTTGTCCCTGGATTTCTCGCTACAGGCTCACCGTTCCTCAGAGCTTGGCTTAGTGTGGATCACTGGTCCAGCCTGTTAACTTCGAAACTTCGAAATAACTTCTTTGTTCATTGTCTGTGATTTATGTTTTGCCATACTTTGTTTTTTCAAAAGTTGAGCAATAAACTTGAATTGAATTGGTTGAATTGAATTGATACGCTTCAGCCTTCCTATTGGCTTCAAGTATTTGCTAGTGTGGCTAATTTTGTAATTACCAGTGGATCAGTAGTCCACACCAGTAATGCGGAACTAGCTACGGTACTGCAGGCTATACCCAGTGACTCCTCAACTTCCCCTCTCTCAAAGGCGGTTTCATCCATACCAGTGAGTATAATATAAAAAAAAATGTAACGAGTATTTGTAACATTGTATCTTTATTACTGAATCATCGATCCAAAAATCTGTATTACTGGGATAGAACACTGCATGCAGACCCACAGAGGTCAGTGAGTGTCCCAGATTTGTCTCGCCACTGGGTACGTCTTCCATGTAAGAGATCACGAAACGGATAATGGGCCCCCCTCCCCCCTCCCCCCCAACAATACAAAAGGAAACCATTATAAGGGTAGTGAATGGGTCTGAGTTGAGCTTTCTTTTCCCTGTGAGACACTTTCACAAGGTATATTCTGGCAGACGACAGATTGCAGCGATACTTTGAAACTATTCATCACGAATGTATGATGGGGCTGCTGCGACAGTTTGAAATAGTTTTCCTGCACGACAGATTGCTGCGACAGTTTGAACATCTTTTTCTTTGGCGACAGTTTCCAGCGACACTTTGACAAGGTATATTCTGCTGGACGACACATTGCTGCGACACTTTTACCCATCCTACATATTCCAACACTGAGTCGATATTTTGCTACTCTTTCTTGTAATCATATGAGGGGCCCTCGGTGGCCGAGTAAGTAACGCCGGAATCGCCCTACAGCAATTTAACACTGAAAAGTACAGATTTCAGGAACATTTCGCGGAACCTACAATGTACCTCTGAACTCTCAATGTACAAACTGACAAATTATCAAATCAATAACCTACACATCAGATTTATTGCTGCATAATCCAACGAACAGTTCATTCAGTGACAAACATATTCTCAACTTCTAAGTGATATGGTCATCCCTTTAATAATCCAATCACAGCATTTCAGCTATAGAAGTCAGATAATTTCTCCACCAAAGCGTAACTAGGCTAATGTCGAAGCTGGGTGTTCGGCATGAGTGTGCGTGAACTTGAGTTTCGAAGCACTGTTACGAAGGAATATATCTGAAGTGCAGTGTCAAAGCGGTGTTAGGGTGTGTGCAATCGAGTGTCAAAGCATGTCAGGGAGGAATATATGTTTAGTCGAATGTCAAACCGGTGTTGGGGAGGAATGTACGTGAAGTCGAGTGTCAACCAGTGTTAGGGAGGAATGTACGTGAAGTATAGTGTCAAAGCGGTGTACATGGAGTCGAGTGTCAAAGTGGGAGGAATGTATGTTTAGTCGAATGTCAAAGCGGTGTTAGGGAGGAATGTATGTGAAGTCGAGTGTCAAAGCGGTGTTAGGGAGGAATGTATGTGAAGTCGAGTGTCAAAGCGGGATTAGGACTTAGGGTTAGGTATGCTTCATAACTATCAGGTTTAGGGTCATTTCAGCTATAGAAGTCAGATAATTTCTCCACCAAAGCGTAACTAGGCTAATGTTGAAGCTGTACGTGAAGTCAAGTGTCGACCAGTGTTAGGGAGGAATGTATGTTTCCTCGAATGTCAAAGCGGTGTTAGGGAGTTATGTACATGGAGTTGAGTGTCAAAGCGGTGTTAGGGAGGAATGTACGTGGAGTCGAGTGTCAGCCAGTGTTAGGGAGGAATGTATGTGAAGTCGATTGTCAAGGCGGTGTTCGGGAGGAATGTGTGTGAAGTAGAGTGTCAAAGCGGTGTTAGGGAGGACTGTATGTGAAGCCGAATGTCAAAGTGGTGTTAGGGAGGAATCTATGTGAAGTCGACTGTCAAAGCGGTGTTAGGAAGGAATGTATGTGAAATCTATCGTCAAAGCGATATTAGAGAGGAATGTATGTGAAGTCGACTGTCAAAGCGGTGTTAGGGAGGAATGTACGTGAAGTCGAGTGTCAAAGCGGTGTTAGAGAAGAATGTATTTGAGGTCGAGTGTCAAAGCGGGATTAGGACTTAGGGTTAGGTATGCTTCATAACTATCAGGTTAGGGAGGAATGTGCATGGAGTCGAGTGTCAAAGAGGTGTTAGGGAGGAATGTATGTGAAGTTGAGTGTCAAAGCGGTTTTAGGGAGGAATGTATGTGAAGTCGACTGTCAAAGCGGGATTAGGATTTAGGGTTAGGTATGATTCATCACTATCAGGTTAGGGAGGAATGTGCATGGAGTCGAGTGTCAAAGAGGTGTTAGGGAGGAATGCATGTGAAGTTGAGTGTCAAAGTGGTTTTAGGGAGGAATGTATGTGAAATCGAGTGTCAAAGCGGTGTTAGGGAGGAATGTAAGTGAAGTTGATTGTCAAAGTGGTGTTCGGGAGGAACGTATTGAAGTCCAGTGTCAAAGCGGGATTAGGACTTAGGGTTAGGTATGCTTCATAACTATCAGGTTCAGGGTCATTTCAGCTATAGAATTCAGATAATTTCTCCACCAAACCGTAACTGGAGTAATGTCGAAGCAGGGTGTTCGGCATGAGTGTGCGTGAAGTTGAGTTTCAAACCACTGTTAGGAAGGAATATATCTGAAGTGCAGTGTCAAAGCGGTATTAGGGAAAAAATGTACGTGCAATCGAGTGGCGAAGCTGTATTAGGGAGGAATGTACGTTCAAATCAGTGTCGCAGAATGTATGTGAAGTCGAATCTCAAATTGTTGGGGAGGATGTACGTGAAGTCGAATGTCAAAGCATTCTTCGGGAAGAATGTATGTTTAGTTCAGTGTCAAAGCGGTGTTGAGGAATGCACGTGAAGTCGAGCGTCAACCAGTGTAAGGGAGGAATGTATGCTTAGTTGAATGTCAAAGCAGTGTTAGGGAGGAATGTATGTGAAGTCGAATGACAAAGCGGTGTTGGGGAGGAATGTATGTGAAGTCGACTGTCAAAGCAGTGTTAGGGAGGAATGTACGTGAAGCCGAGTGTCAAAGTGGTGTTAGGGAGGAATGTATGTCAGGTCGAGTGTCAAAGCGGGATTAGGACTTAGGGTTAGGTATGCTCCATAACTACCAGGTTTAGGGTCATTTCAGCTATAGAAGTCAGATAATTTCTCCACCAAAGCGTAACTAGGCTAATGTCAAAGCTGTACGTGAAGTCGAGTGTCGACCAGTGTTAGGGAGGAATGTATGTTTACTTGAATGTCAAAGCGGTGTTAGGGAGGACTGTACATGGAGTTGAGTGTCAAAGCGGTGTTAGGGAGGAATGTACATGGAGTCGAGTGTCAACCAGTGTTAGGGAGGAATGTACGTGAAGTAAAGTGTCAAAGCGGTATACATGGAGTCGAGTGTCAAAGCGGTGTTAGGGAGGAATGTATGTGAAGTCGAGTGTCAACCAGTGTTAGGGAGGAATGTACATGGAGTCGAGTGTCAAAGCGGAGTTAGGGAGGAATGTACGTGAAGTCGAGTGTCAACCAGTGTTAGAGACGAATGTATGTGAAGTCGAGTGTCAAAGCAGTGTTAGGGAGGAATGTACGTGAAGCCGAGTGTCAAAGCGGTGTTAGGGAGGAATGTATGTCAGGTCGAGTGTCAAAGCGGGATTAGGACTTCGGGTTAGATATGTTTCATAACTATCAGGTTTAGGGTCATTTCAGCTATAGAAGTCAGGTAATTTCTGCACCAAAGCGTAACTAGGCTAATGTCGAAGCTGTACATGGAGTCGAGTGTCAACCAGTGTTAGGGGGGAATGTATGTCTACTCGAATGTCAAAGCGGTGTTAGGGAGGAATGTACATGGAGTTGAGTGTCAAAGCGGTGTTAGGGAGGAATGTACGTGGAGTCGAGTTTCAACCAGTGTTACGGAGGAATGTACGTGAAGTAGAGTCAAAGCGGTACACATGGGGTCGAGTGTCAAAGCGGTGTTAGGGAGGAATGTACGTGAGGTCGAGTGTCAACCAGTGTTAGGGAGGAATGTACGTGAAGTCGAGTGTCAAAGCGGTGTTAGGGAGGACTATGTGAAGTCGAATGTCAAAGCGGTGTTAGGGAGGAATGTATGTGAAGTCGACTGTCAAAGCGGTGTTAGGGAGGAATGTATGTGAAGTCGATATCAAAGCGGTGTTAGGGAGGAATGGATGTGAAGTCGACTGTCAAAGCGGTGTTAGGGAGGAATGTACGTGAAGTCGAGTGTCAACCAGTGTTAGGGAAGAATGTATTTGAGGTCGAGTGTCAAAGCGGGATTAGGACTTAGGGTTAGGTATGCTTCATAACTATCAGGTTAGGGAGGAATGTGCATGGAGTCGAGTGTCAAAGAGGTGTTAGGGAGGAATGTATGTGAAGTCGAGTGTCAAAGCGGTGTTAGGGAAGAATGTATCTGAGGTCGAATGTCAAAGCGGGATTAGGACTTAGGGTTAGGTATGCTTCATAACTAACAGGTTAGGGAGGAATGTACATGGAGTCGAGTATCAAAGGGGTGCTAGGGAGGAATGTATGTGAAGTTGTCAAAGCGGTTTTAGGGAGGAATGTATGTGAAGTCGACTGTCAAAGCGGTGTTAGGGAGGAATGTGTGTGAAATCGTGTGTCAAAGCGGTGTTAGGGCGGAATGTATGCCAGGTCGAGTGTCAAAGCGGAATTAGGTCTTAGGGTTAGGTATGCTTCATAACTATCAGGTTTAGGGTCATTTCAGCTATAGTAGTCAGATAATTTCTTTACCAAAGCGTAACTAGGGTAATGTCGAAGCTGGGTGTTCGGCATGAGTGTGCTTGAAATTGAGTTACAAAGCAAAGTTAGGAAGGAATATATCTGAAGTGCAGTGTTAAAGCGGTGTTAGGGAGGAATATACATGGAGTCGAGTATCAACGCGGTGTTACGGAGGATTGTAGTGAAGTCGAGTGTCAACCAGTGTTAGTGAGAAATGTATGTGAAGTCGAGTGTCAAAGCGGTGTTAGGGAGGAATGTATGTGATGTCGGGTGTCAAAGCGGTGTTAGCGAGGAATGTATGTGAAGTCGAATGTCAAAGCGGTGTTCGGGAGGAATGTATGTGAAGTCGAGTGTCAAAGCGGTGTTGGGAGGAATGTATGTAAAGTCGAGTGTCAAAGCGGTGTTAGGGAGGAATGTATGTGAAGTCGAATGTCAAAGCGGTGTTAGGGAGGAATGTATGTGAAGTCGACTGTCAAAGCGGTGTTAGAGAGGAATGTACGTGAAGTCGAGTGTCAAAGCGGTGTTAGGGAGGAATGGTTTCAAACTGTCGCATCAATCTGCCGTCCAAGAAAAACAGTTTCAAACTGTCGCAGCAATCTGTCATTGTCAAAGTGTCGCTGCAATCTGTCGCTCCGGAAAAAAATGTTTTTAATGTGTCACTGCAAAGTGTCGCACAGGAAAAACAGTTTCAAACTGTCGCACCAATATGTCGTCCATTTCTCCATTTCCCTATCAACAGTTTTCATTTATAGGAAGTGTTACAAGAAAATCGATCAGGTTTGAGGGGTGTAGAAAGGTGCCAGTGTTCGCATGTCCAATCCATCTCGAAACAGAAGATACCCAGTCAAAGTGTCGCTGCAAACTGTCGCTCAGGAAAAACAGTTTTCAGCAATCTATCATTCGAGAGAATACACATTGCCAAAGTGTCGCTGCAATCTGTCACTCAGGAAAAATGGTTTTAAGCTAGAAGACCGCAAAGCCGCTCTCACTGACAAGGTAGTGTAGAAGACCGCAAAACCGTTGTGAAGGACATGGTAGTGTAGAAGAGTGCAAAGCCGCTGTCTCTGACAATGTAGTGTTGAAGATAAGAAAGATGACTAGATCATTCCGTATGCAGAGAGCTGCTACCTGCTATCAGTTAAAGGTTTGTGCAGAAGACTGCAAGGCCGCTGTTACTCACAACGTAATCTAGAAGACCGCAAAGCCGCTGTCACTGACAAGGTAGTGTAGAAGACTGGCGCAAAACCGCTGTCACTGACAAGGTAGAGTAGAAGACAGCAAAGCCGCTGTCAATGACAGGATAGTATAGAATGTAGTGTTGAACATAACAAAGAAGACTGCATGATTCCGTATGCAGAGAACCGCAAAGCCGCTATCAATGAAAGGATTATGCAGAAGACCGCAACGCCGCTGTCACTGACAACGTAGTCTGGAAGACCGCAAAGCCGCTGTCACTGACAAGGCAGTGTAGAAGACCGCAAAGCCGCGGTCACTGACAAGGTAGGTTAGAAGACCGCAAAGCCGCTGTCAACGACAAGGTGGTGTAGAAGAGCGCAAAGCTGCTGTTTCTGACAATGTAGTGTTGAACATAAGAAAAAAGACTGCATGATTCCGTATGCGGAGAACCGCTAAGCCGCTATCAATGACAGAATTATGCAGAAGACCGCAAAGCCGCTGTCACTGACAATGTAGTCTGGAAGACCGCAAAGCCGCTGTCACTGACAAGGTAGTGTAGAAGACCGCAAAGCCGCTGTCAATGACAAGGTAGTGTAGAAGAGCGCAAAGCCGCTGTCAATGACAATGTAGTGTTGAACATAAGAAAGATGACTGGATGATTCCGTATCCAGAGAACCGCTAAGCCGCTATCAGTTAAAGGATTATGCAGAAGACCGCAAAGCCGCTGTTACTCACAACGTAGTCTACAAGACCGCAAAGCCGCTGTCACTGACAAGGTAGTGTAGAAGACCGCAAAGCCGCTGTCAATGACAAGGTAGTGTAGAAGAGCGCAAAGCCGCTGTCAATGACAATGTAGTGTTGAACATAAGAAAGATGACTGGATGATTCCGTATCCAGAGAACCGCTAAGCCGCTATCAGTTAAAGGATTATGCAGAAGACCGCAAAGCCGCTGTTACTTACAACGTAGTCTACAAGACCGCAAAGCCGCTGTCACTGACAAGGTAGTGTAGAAGACCGCAAAGCCACAGTCACTGACAAGGTAGTGTAGAAGACCGCAAAGCCGCTGTCAATGACAAGGTAGTGTAGAAGACCTCTAAGCAGCTGAAAGATGACTGGATGATTCCATATGCAGAGAACTGCTAAGCCGCTATCAATGAAAGGATAATGCAGAAGACCGCAAAGCCGCTGTCACTGACAACGGAGTGTAGAAGAGCGCAAAGCCGCTGTCAATGACAAGGTAGTGTAGAAGACCGCAAAGCCGCTGTCAATGACAAGGTAGTGTAGAAGAGCGCAAAGCCGCTGTCTCTCACAATGTAGTGTTGAACATAAGAAAGAAGACTGGATGATTCCGTATGCAGAGAACCGCTAAACCGCTACCAATGAAAGGATTATGTTGAAGACCGCAAAGCCGCTGTCACTGACAACGTGGTCTAGAAGACCACAAAGCTGCTCTCATTGACAAGGTAGTGTAGAAGAGCGCAAAGCCGCTGTCTCTGACAATGTAGTGTTGAAGATAAGAAAGATGATTAGATCATTCCATATGCAGAGAACTGCTAGCTGCTATCAGTTAAAGGATTATGCAGAAGACCGCAAAGCCGCTGTTACTCACAACGTAATCTAGAAGACTGCAAAGCCGCTGTCACTGACAATGTAGTGTAGAAGACTGGCGCAAAGCCGCTGTCAATGACAAGGTAGAGTAGAAGACCGCAAAGCCGCTGTCAATGACAAGGTAGTGTTGAACATAACAAAGAAGACTGCATGATTCCTTATGCAGGGAACCGCAAAGCCGCTATCAATGAAAGGATTATGCAGAAGACCGCAAAGCCGCTGTCACTGACAACGTAGTCTGGAAGACCGCAAAGCTGCTGTCTGACAAGGTAGTGTAGAAGACCGCAAAGCCGCGGTCACTGACAAGGTAGTGTAGAAGACCGCAAAGCCGCTGTCAATGACAAGGTAGTGTAGAAGAGCGCAAAGCTGCTGTCTCCGACAATGTAGTGTTGAACATAAGAAAGAAGACTGCATGACTCCGTATGCGGAGAACCACTAAGCCGCTATCAATGACAGGATTATGCAGAAGACCGCAAAGCCGCTGTCATTGACAACGTAGTCTGGAATACCGCAAAGCCGCTGTCACAGACAAGGTAGTGTATAAGACCGAAAAGCCGCTGTCAGTGACAATGTAGTGTAGAACAATGCAAAGCCGCTGTCATGTGCTTAGCGTATAGGGGATGTAGAACAATCAAATGAATTCCCAATGAAGTATTCCTTTAACGATATGGTGTATAATGTTGTCATAGTTTGTGTCATTGTAAGATAGTGTTACAAAAATGGCACAAAACTGTTCTACGATGTCAAGCTCATGCATAAAGGATTCATATCATATTCATATCTCTACCCTGTTGAACTATGCTTCTTCTCTCGTGCTCCCTTACATGAAGTATCGACCCTTTTCTGTGACTGGAATAACTCTTTCACACGTCTAGGGGAAAAGAGAACCGCAGAAGGTACAACTAGAACTCATGGACTTCGAACGGACACCCACAATTTTAGACTGATACAGATATTATAGTACATGTAGGATTGCATTATCTACCTAGTATACTCCGTGGCGTGTCCGACTGCTTCTCCTCCTTCCCCGCTTTACTCACTGCACAGCGGGTCGCATAGGTGTTGCGCGGGATAGGGTGGGGCGAGAGACCTGGGGTTTTCCCTACCTGAGATTCCATGGGCCAGGCTTGCTCCCTACAGTAGAATGGGTCGACTGCGCATGCGCGATGAGTAGTGCGCGATAAGTAGAATAGAAAGGGCACGCGATCTCCCTATTTATTTAATGCACAATATATGAGCAGAAGATTCGCATCTATACTCCCCAGACTCGCCACATGTAATGCCTCCCAGATACATTTAACAGTCGTCAATGAGAACTAAGAACTATTGATAGAACAGTTTTCAATTGCTGGTGATCCACAGATGTGCTGAAAGATTTGCGTGTAAAAGACGGACAGATGCTCGTTTTTTTTTAAATAATTTGGTTTATATATGCCGGGAAAGACAAAAAAGGTTCAGTATTTTCTGGAAAATAGATACCCTTGCCAAATATATTTCTTACTAGCCATTGGGAATGGAGCATCTGTCCGTCTTTTACATGCAAATCTTTCAGCACATCTGTGGATCACCAGCAATTTTTTCAAGATGGATTTTCTAACTCAAGTTTAACTGTTGTTTCCCTCGTATTTACAAAGCGACAGAAATATACCTGTGTCAATGTATGCTTCACACAGTCGGTCTAAGGTGACAGAAACACTCCCCAATAAGAAAAGACATACACTTCTCTATTGATATTGACATGTTGCCAGTTGCAATGCGGGGGGAAAGAGCCTCTCAGTAAACATTACACATCAGGGAAGAAAGGTAGCAAAACTTTATAATAGTGTTTAACATTTCGTTCTAATCTTTGTTGATAATCAATTTAATTAACGCTATAAAATAGAAATACTGTTTTAATAGGTGTGCACAATGGTTATTTGAGGCACGGTTGGTATAAACTTTCCCACACTAACCGTGCACTCTGATGTTTGAGAGAAATAGACTTCTTTGGTTATATAAAATACTGTACCGGTAGATTATAAAATCATACTTATAAAGTATATTGAGAGACCTAGTAAAACATCTTCGCACTGTTTATTCCCCAACAACAAGATCTGATACACATATATTGTAGATGTTAATTTAAAGAAATTGACTGTGTACCAGTGATACACAATGTGTTTTAATTTTGTACACAATCTGTTATAGGACAGTATACCGTATATAGTATAATGTATCTATATTATACTGTAACGAATATTGGTATCCCCTAAACGGTAAATCAGGACTAAACACAAGCTCGGACCGGAGTGCAAGTCTGAAGCGAAGTGTGTACGCTAACCCGGAAGTGACGGAAATCGGGGTCTACATGAAGCCACAACGCTCAGCATAAAATACGGACATGCCACGGGGGTATAACTGAATGAACTTACCGTCCAGTATTTGTGTCCATTCTTGGTCTGTGATATCAGCGGAGATTACTGCATGATGTTCCCGTTGAACAGAGAAACGGTGTAAACAATCTACGGCGATATGATCAGCAGTAACGAAAGTGAAACTAGAAGTCGGGAATTCCCCAACGCCTGCTTGGTGATAGCGATTGGAGTTATCATTCCTAACTTGTACAATGATGTGAGTTATCTTTGACTGGACAGTACAGATG
>JAVTVY010048509.1:0-22594 GCA_036873755.1 Hanleya hanleyi | reverse complement strand
GCAAATTGTCCACCTGCGAATCGGACAATGGAATGAGATGACAGCTGTTGACTGTATCCAAGTTGATGTCAGGATCTTCTTCCGCGGTTGTGACATTTTGCACTTCCTTCTTAACGTTACCGGTACCTACAGTTATGTCACTTATAGTATTCGACATTCGCCTCTTGGTGCTGTCATCTGTGTATCCAGTGTAGGTCTTCAGGCTTGTTTCGGACTTGTGTCCAGTCACGGCCATGATGTGTCGGCTCGGGAACTGGGCGACATCGAGGATGTGAACCGCCGTAGCGCGCAGACTATGATTGGTATAAACTTGTGATAGCTTGGCGTTAACGCTGAGAATCTACATCATTCTACCAAGCTTGTTATGTCCCATCGGTGAACATTCAAAGTAACAGCCGTCTTCAGTTGGCTCCTCGCGTACTCTTTGAAAGAGATATGGACACCTGTGACACAACATCCTCTTGTACTTCACGAATGACCTCACTGGACAGAGGTCATTATCTGAAATTAAAATAAAATACCAGCATTTAGAATGATTGGATGGATGGTGAGAAAAAGACAATATATGATACAAGATACCTGGTCTCATACTAAGATTGAACGGACAACTAACAACTGTAGATAATACATTAATATTTTTAAATTATTTGCATTAATCATGACATGATCCAGAGTAAATTGAACATACAATAAAATGAATACATGTATGTTCAACAGTTGTTTTAAAAAACTGTTTTTCTTCTATATATTGTAAATACCGGTGAACAAAATTATGTTGTTGGAGTATGTGGTTTATCCATTGGTCATACATGTACGTACAGATAGTTATAAGTTTTGAAATAAATAAGACAGAGATAGAGAGAGAGTTATAAGTTTAACGTAGCGTTTACCAATATTTCAGCTATATTTCGAGGACTGATTTAATTTATTTAGGATTTACCTTTGATCTCATACATTCTGCCCTTTGCAGTGTTGGGGTCACTCTGATGGTTCTTGGTCAGTTCGTCCTTGTCCATGTAAATATACATAGTGCCGTTTGGGTCTGAGGTGCAGGAGAAGTCAGATATCTTTAACTCTCGTAGATTTTCTCTGCCACGCCTGGCCAAATATAGCACGATATCAACGAAGACTTTAGCCTGCAGCGACTGGGGATCAGACAGATCGAACGACCGGTAAAGTTTTTCTAGGTCAGCCTTGTCGACCGGGGGATGGTGATCAATTCCACCCATTCCTTCTCGCTTCAGCTCTTTACACATGGCCTTGAATGACAGCTGTGACGCACGGAAATCCTTGCCGTTGATGTCAACTGATGGGTCTGTGGATTGTAGATGTCGGTTGAGTCCATGCCTAAGCGAAAACAGACTCGTCTTCTTGTACAAGTTTCCCTTTTCCGTTCGAGCTTCGGTGTAAAATTTTGCCAGAAGTTGATCGAGGCGAACCGGGTCCAGGTCTTCAAATGCCGCCGAGAGATTTTTCTCCAGAAGATAGGCCCTCAAAACTCTGACAGCTGTTTTGGTCGCCCTTTGAGTGTTTCGGGAATCTTTCTCCCTCAAAAGTTTTTTCATTTCTGTTTCTGTTAGATCGCCAAAACGTTTGTTTTCACCGGAAGAGTCGCTCGTTGTTGACATCTTGCAGGAAGACGACATGTCCGCTCTCCACAGTGAATGGTTTATGCATTTTGGATTGGCTGAAATTCAGCATGACGTCATGTCTCCATATATGGCTAATGGGCGGTGCCCCCAAAACTTATATCGCATGGACAAGCCATGCGACATAAGAAAATATCACATATCACGTGTACAGCTATGAACCAATCATATCATCCATATTTATAGATTATATAATAATATACAATTATTGACTGGTGATGTGGTGGACACGACATAATATTGACCAGGGAAAACCAATATCGACTGAGGCCGAAGGCCGAGGTCGATATTGGTTTTCCCTGGTCAATATTATGTCGTGTCCACCATCACCAGTCAATAATTATTTTATTATATTATTTATAAATATCGATGATCTGATTGGTTCATAGCTGTACACGTGATATGCGATATTTTGACATCAACGATTAATTAGGAAATCATTACTAATCTAAGCTTATATGTCAATGATAAATTGACTGAATAATTACATTCACCAATATTAACTGCAGAAACAATGATAAAGTGTGAGATGAATGATATATTTATTTGAACATGATATGAAACACATGTACACGTAGGAAATGTTACTCTTCCTATCATACGCAATGGAAATCCAGAGACATGTGGGTAGTATTCCAATAAATATTCTGAGAAACTCCAATTTTGTAAATCACTAATGTATTTGAGAAAAACTGTACTGCTGAAACACATAAATGAAGGCTGTGTTAAACACATTGTTCCAGTCAGCGTCCGTCTCCTTCTGCCCTTAGGATAGTTAGTTTCCAATTTTCACATGGGAAATATCACAGTTGGTTTGCCCAGAGTACATGAAACTTCACAATGAAATGAATAACAACTGTAGAAAATACTGTAAAAAGTATCTGCAACATCACATATCTCAACATAGGACCTTCGAGAGCCTACTTCTGAAAGATTTGGTAATTTATGGTAACATTTGCATTATTTCCTGTAATAATGGGTGCTGGCCACAGACGAGAGCTCTGCTGCTGAGGAACACTGAGGTGATAATTGGTTGATACCGTATTGCCCACACTGGTTGGACGAGACGTATTGGGCATTGCTCGTATCACATCGTCGAAATCGTTGTCAGCATCGAATTCACTCAGCAAATTGTCCACCTGCGAATCGGACAATGGAATGAGATCACAGCTGTTGACTGTATCCAAGTTGATGTCAGGATCTTCTTCCGCGGTTGTGACATTTTGCACTTCCTTCTTAACGTTACCGGTACCTACAGTTATGTCACTTATAGTATTCGACATTCGCCTCTTGGTGCTGTCATCTGTGTATCCAGTGTAGGTCTTCAGGCTTGTTTCGGACTTGTGTCCAGTCACGGCCATGATGTGTCGGCTCGGGAACTGGGCCACATCGAGGATGTGAACCGCCGTAGCGCGCAGACTATGATTGGTATAAACTTGTGATAGCTTGGCGTTAACGCTGAGAACCGACATCATTCTACCAAGCTTGTTATGTCCCATCGGTGAACATTCAAAGTAACAGCCGTCTTCAGTTGGCTCCTCGCGTACTCTTTGAAAGAGATATGGACACCTGTGACACAACATCCTCTTGTACTTCACGAATGACCTCACTGGACAGAGGTCATTATCTGAAATTAAAATGAAATACCAGCATTTAGAATGATTGGATGGATGGTGAGAAAAAGACAATATATGATACAAGATACCTGGTCTCATACTAAGATTGAACGGACAACTAACAACTGTAGATAATACATTAATATTTTTAAATTATTTGCATTAATCATGACATGATCAAGAGTAAATTGAACATACAATAAAATGAATACATGTATGTTCAACAGTTGTTTTAAAAAACTGTTTTTCTTCTATATATTGTAAATACCGGTGAACAAAATTATGTTGTTGGAGTATGTGGTTTATCCATTGGTCATACATGTACGTACAGATAGTTATAAGTTTTGAAATAAATAAGACAGAGATAGAGAGAGAGTTATAAGTTTAACGTAGCGTTTACCAATATTTCAGCTATATTTCGAGGACTGATTTAATTTATTTAGGATTTACCTTTGATCTCCTACATTCTGCCCTTTGCAGTGTTGGGGTCACTCTGATGGTTCTTGGTCAGTTCGTCCTTGTCCATGTAAATATACATAGTGCCGTTTGGGTCTGAGGTGCAGGAGAAGTCAGATATCTTTAACTCTCGTAGATTTTCTCTGCCACGCCTGGCCAAATATAGCACGATATCAACGAAGACTTTAGCCTGCAGCGACTGGGGATCAGACAGATCGAACGACCGGTAAAGTTTTTCTAGGTCAGCCTTGTCGACCGGGGGATGGTGATCAATTCCACCCATTCCTTCTCGCTTCAGCTCTTTACACATGGCCTTGAATGACAGCTGTGACGCACGGAAATCCTTGCCGTTGATGAGGTCAACTGATGGGTCTGTGGATTGTAGATGTCGGTTGAGTCCATGCCTAAGCGAAAACAGACTCGTCTTCTTGTACAAGTTTCCCTTTTCCGTTCGAGCTTCGGTGTAAAATTTTGCCAGAAGTTGATCGAGGCGAACCGGGTCCAGGTCTTCAAATGCCGCCGAGAGATTTTTCTCCAGAAGATAGGCCCTCAAAACTCTGACAGCTGTTTCGGTCGCCCTTTGAGTGTTTCGGGAATCTTTCTCCCTCAAAAGTTTTTTCATTTCTGTTTCTGTTAGATCGCCAAAACGTTTGTTTTCACCGGAAGAGTCGCTCGTTGTTGACATCTTGCAGGAAGACGACATGTCCGCTCTCCACAGTGAATGGTTTATGCATTTTGGATTGGCTGAAATTCAGCATGACGTCATGTCTCCATATATGGCTAATGGGCGGTGCCCCCAAAACTTATATCGCATGGACAAGCCATGCGACATAAGAAAATATCACATATCACGTGTACAGCTATGAACCAATCATATCATCCATATTTATAGATTATATAATAATATATATGATTAACCTGAGTGCTCACTGTAAGATGTCAGTCAGAGTTGGACAGTATATATGATTTACTGGAATGCTGGTTGTAAGATGTCAGTCTGAGCTGGGCAGTATATATGATTAACCTGAGTGCTCACTGTAAGATGTCAGTCAGAGTTGGACAGTATATATGATTTAGTGGAATGCTGGTTGTAAGATGTCAGTCTGAGCTGGGCAGTATATATGATTTACTGGAGTGCTGGTTGTAAGATGTCAGTCTGAGTTGGACAGTATATATGATTTAGTGGAATGCTGGTTGTAAGATGTCCGTCAGAGTTGGACAGTATATATGATTAACCTGAGTGCTCACTGTAAGATGTCAGTCAGAGTTGGACAGTATATATGATTTACTGGAATGCTGGTTGTAAGATGTCAGTCAGAGCTGGACAGTATATATGATTTACTGGAATGCTGGTTGTAAGATGTCAGTCAGAGCTGGACAGTATATATGATTAACCTGAGTGCTCACTGTAAGATGTCAGAGTTGGACAGTATATATGATTTCCTGGAATGCTGGTTGTAAGATGTCAGTCTGAGCTGGACAGTATATATGATTTACTGGAATGCTGGTTGTAAGATGTCAGTCTGAGCTGGACAGTATATATGATTTACTGGAATGCTAGTTGTAAGATGTCAGTCAGAGCTGGACAGTATATATGATTTACTGGAATGCTGGTTGTAAGATGTCAGTCTGAGTTGGACAGTATATATGATTAACCTGAGTGCTCACTGTAAGATGTCAGTCAGAGTTGGACAGTATATATGATTTACTGGAATGCTGGTTGTAAGATGTCAATCTGAGCTGGGCAGTATATATGATTTACTGGAATGCTGGTTGTAAGATGTCAGTCTGAGTTGGACAGTATATATGATTAACCTGAGTGCTCACTGTAAGATGTCAGTCAGAGTTGGACAGTATATATGATTTACTGGAATGCTGGTTGTAAGATGTCAGTCTGAGCTGGACAGTATATATGATTTACTGGAATGCTGGTTGTAAGATGTCAGTCTGAGCTCGACAGTATATATGATTTACTGGAATGCTGGTTGTAAGATGTCAGTCAGAGCTGGACAGTATATATGATTTACTGGAATGCTGGTTGTAAGATGTCAGTCTGAGTTGGACAGTATATACGATTTACTGGAATGCTGGTTGTAAGATGTCAGTCTGAGCTGGGCAGTATATATGATTTACTGGAATGCTGGTTGTAAGATGTCAGTCAGAGTTGGACAGTATATATGATTTAGTCGAATGCTGGTTGTAAGATGTCAGTCTGAGCTGGACAGTATATATGATTTACCGGAATGCTCTAAGATGTCAGTCAGAGTTGGACAGTATATATGATTTACTGGAATGCTGGTTGTAAGATGTCAGTCAGAGCTGGACAGTATATATGATTAACCTGAGTGCTCACTGTAAGATGTCAGTCAGAGTTGGACAGTATATATGATTTACTGGAATGCTGGTTGTAAGATGTCAGTCTGAGCTGGGCAGTATATATGATTAACCTGAGTGCTCACTGTAAGATGTCAGTCAGAGTTGGACAGTATATATGATTTAGTGGAATGCTGGTTGTAAGATGTCAGTCTGAGCTGGGCAGTATATATGATTTACTGGAGTGCTGGTTGTAAGATGTCAGTCTGAGTTGGACAGTATATATGATTTAGTGGAATGCTGGTTGTAAGATGTCCGTCAGAGTTGGACAGTATATATGATTAACCTGAGTGCTCACTGTAAGATGTCAGTCAGAGTTGGACAGTATATATGATTTACTGGAATGCTGGTTGTAAGATGTCAGTCAGAGCTGGACAGTATATATGATTAACCTGAGTGCTCACTGTAAGATGTCAGAGTTGGACAGTATATATGATTTACTGGAATGCTGGTTGTAATATGTCAGTCTGAGCTGGACAGTATATATGATTTACTGGAATGCTAGTTGTAAGATGTCAGTCAGAGCTGGACAGTATATATGATTTACTGGAATGCTGGTTGTAAGATGTCAGTCTGAGTTGGACAGTATATACGATTTACTGGAATGCTGGTTGTAAGATGTCAGTCTGAGCTGGGCAGTATATATGATTTACTGGAATGCTGGTTGTAAGATGTCAGTCAGAGTTGGACAGTATATATGATTTACCGGAATGCTCTAAGATGTCAGTCAGAGTTGGACAGTATATATGATTTAGTGGAATGCTGGTTGTAAGATGTCAGTCTGAGCTGGGCAGTATATATGATTTACTGGAATGCTGGTTGTAAGATGTCAGTCAGAGTTGGACAGTATATATGATTTACCGGAATGCTCTAAGATGTCAGTCAGAGCTGGACAGTATATATGATTAACCTGAGTGCTCACTGTAAGATGTCAGAGTTGGACAGTATATATGATTTCCTGGAATGCTGGTTGTAAGATGTCAGTCTGAGCTGGACAGTATATATGATTTACTGGAATGCTGGTTGTAAGATGTCAGTCTGAGCTGGACAGTATATATGATTTACTGGAATGCTAGTTGTAAGATGTCAGTCAGAGCTGGACAGTATATATGATTTACTGGAATGCTGGTTGTAAGATGTCAGTCTGAGTTGGACAGTATATACGATTTACTGGAATGCTGGTTGTAAGATGTCAGTCTGAGCTGGGCAGTATATATGATTTACTGGAATGCTGGTTGTAAGATGTCAGTCAGAGTTGGACAGTATATATGATTTAGTCGAATGCTGGTTGTAAGATGTCAGTCTGAGCTGGACAGTATATATGATTTACCGGAATGCTCTAAGATGTCAGTCAGAGTTGGACAGTATATATGATTTAGTGGAATGCTGGTTGTAAGATGTCAGTCAGAGCTGGACAGTATATATGATTTACTGGAATGCTGGTTGTAAGATGTCAGTCAGAGTTGGACAGTATATATGATTTACTGGAATGCTGGTTGTAAGATGTCAGTCTGAGCTGGGCAGTATATATGATTAACCTGAGTGCTCACTGTAAGATGTCAGTCAGAGTTGGACAGTATATATGATTTACTGGAATGCTGGTTGTAAGATGTCAGTCTGAGCTGGGCAGTATATATGATTTACTGGAGTGCTGGTTGTAAGATGTCAGTCTGAGTTGGACAGTATATATGATTTAGTGGAATGCTGGTTGTAAGATGTCCGTCAGAGTTGGACAGTATATATGATTAACCTGAGTGCTCACTGTAAGATGTCAGTCAGAGTTGGACAGTATATATGATTTACTGGAATGCTGGTTGTAAGATGTCAGTCAGAGCTGGACAGTATATATGATTAACCTGAGTGCTCACTGTAAGATGTCAGAGTTGGACAGTATATATGATTTACTGGAATGCTGGTTGTAAGATGTCAGTCTGAGCTGGACAGTATATATGATTTACTGGAATGCTGGTTGTAAGATGTCAGTCAGAGCTGGACAGTATATATGATTAACCGGAGTGCTCACTGTAAGATGTCAGTCAGAGTTGGACAGTATATATGATTTACTGGAATGCTGGTTGTAAGATGTCAGTCTGAGTTGGACAGTATATATGATTTACTGGAATGCTGGTTGTAAGATGTCAGTCAGAGTTGGACAGTATATATGATTTACTGGAATGCTGGTTGTAAGATGTCAGTCTGAGCTGGACAGTATATATGATTTAGTGGAATGCTGGTTGTAAGATGTCAGTCTGAGCTGGACAGTATATATGATTTACCGGAATGCTCTAAGATGTCAGTCAGAGTTGGACAGTATATATGATTTAGTGGAATGCTGGTTGTAAGATGTCAGTCAGAGCTGGGCAGTATATATGATTAACCTGAGTGCTCACTGTAAGATGTCAGTCAGAGTTGGACAGTATATATGATTTACTGGAATGCTGGTTGTAAGATGTCAGTCTGAGCTGGGCAGTATATATGATTTACTGGAATGCTGGTTGTAAGATGTCAGTCAGAGTTGGACAGTATATATGATTAACCTGAGTGCTCACTGTAAGATGTCAGTCAGAGTTGGACAGTATATATGATTTACTGGAATGCTGGTTGTAAGATGTCAGTCAGAGCTGGACAGTATATATGATTAACCTGAGTGCTCACTGTAAGATGTCAGTCAGAGTTGGACAGTATATATGATTTACTGGAATGCTGGTTGTAAGATGTCAGTCAGAGCTGGACAGTATATATGATTAACCTGAGTGCTCACTGTAAGATGTCAGTCAGAGTTGCACAGTATATATGATTTACTGGAATGCTGGTTGTAAGATGTCAGTCTGAGCTGGGCAGTATATATGATTAACCTGAGTGCTCACTGTAAGATGTCAGTCAGAGTTGGACAGTATATATGATTTACTGGAATGCTGGTTGTAAGATGTCAGTCTGAGCTGGACAGTATATATGATTTACTGGAATGCTGGTTGTAAGATGTCAGTCTGAGCTGGACAGTATATATGATTTACTGGAATGCTAGTTGTAAGATGTCAGTCAGAGCTGGACAGTATATATGATTTACTGGAATGCTGGTTGTAAGATGTCAGTCTGAGTTGGACAGTATATACGATTTACTGGAATGCTGGTTGTAAGATGTCAGTCTGAGCTGGGCAGTATATATGATTTACTGGAATGCTGGTTGTAAGATGTCAGTCAGAGTTGGACAGTATATATGATTTAGTGGAATGCTGGTTGTAAGATGTCAGTCAGAGCTGGACAGTATATATGATTTAGTGGAATGCTGGTTGTAAGATGTCAGTCAGAGCTGGACAGTATATATGATTAACCGGAGTGCTCACTGTAAGATGTCAGTCAGAGTTGGACAGTATATATGATTTACTGGAATGCTGGTTGTAAGATGTGAGTCTGAGCTGGGCAGTATATATGATTTACTGGAATGCTGGTTGTAACATGTCAGTCTGAGTTGGACAGTATATATGATTTACTGGAATGCTGGTTGTAAGATGTCAGTCAGAGTTGGACAGTATATATGATTTAGTGGAATGCTGGTTGTAAGATGTCAGTCAGAGTTGGACAGTATATATGATTTACTGGAATGCTGGTTGTAAGATGTCAGTCAGAGCTGGACAGTATATATGATTTACTGGAATGCTGGTTGTAAGATGTCAGTCAGAGTTGGACAGTATATATGATTTACTGGAATGCTGGTTGTAAGATGTCAGTCTGAGCTGGACAGTATATATGATTTACTGGAATGCTGGTTGTAAGATGTCAGTCAGAGTTGGACAGTATATATGATTTACCGGAATGCTCTAAGATGTCAGTCAGAGTTGGACAGTATATATGATTTAGTGGAATGCTGGTTGTAAGATGTCAGTCTGAGCTGGGCAGTATATATGATTTACTGGAATGCTGGTTGTAAGATGTCAGTCTGAGCTGGGCAGTATATATGATTTACTGGAATGCTGGTTGTAAGATGTCAGTCAGAGTTGGACAGTATATATGATTTAGTGGAATGCTGGTTGTAAGATGTCAGTCTGAGCTGGGCAGTATATATGATTTAGTGGAATGCTGGTTGTAAGATGTCAGTCTGAGCTGGACAGTATTTATGATTTAGTGGAATGCTGGTTGTAAGATGTCAGTCTGAGTTGGACAGTATATATGATTTAGTGGAATGCTGGTTGTAAGATGTCAGTCAGAGTTGGACAGTATATATGATTTACTGGAATGCTGGTTGTAAGATGTCAGACTGAGTTGGGCAGTATATATGATTTAGTGGAATGCTGGTTGTAAGATGTCAGTCAGAGTTGGACAGTATATATGATTTACTGGAATGCTGGTTGTAAGATGTCAGACTGAGCTGGACAGTATATACGATTTACTGGAATGCTGGTTGTAAGATGTCAGTCTGAGCTGGGCAGTATATATGATTTACCGGAATGCTCTAAGATGTCAGACAGAGTTGGACAGTATATATGATTTACTGGAATGCTGGTTGTAAGATGTCAGTCTGAGCTGGACAGTATATATGATTTACTGGAATGCTGGTTGTAAGATGTCAGTCAGAGCTGGACAGTATATATGATTTAGTGGAATGCTGGTTGTAAGATGTCAGTCAGAGTTGGACAGTATATATGATTTACTGGAATGCTGGTTGTAAGATGTCAGTCTGAGCTGGACAGTATATATGATTTACTGGAATGCTGGTTGTAAGATGTCAGTCTGAGCTGGACAGTATATATGATTTACTGGAATGCTGGTTGTAAGATGTCAGTCAGAGTTGGACAGTATATATGATTTAGTGGAATGCTGGTTGTAAGATGTCAGTCTGAGTTGGACAGTATATATGATTTAGTGGAATGCTGGTTGTAAGATGTCCATCAGAGTTGGACAGTATATATGATTTACTGGAATGCTGGTTGTAAGATGTCAGTCTGAGCTGGGCAGTATATATGATTTAGTGGAATGCTGGTTGTAAGATGTCAGTCTGAGCTGGACAGTATATATGATTTAGTGGAATGCTGGTTGTAAGATGTCAGTCTGAGCTGGGCAGTATATATGATTTAGTGAAATGCTGGTTGTAAGATGTCAGTCTGAGCTGGACAGTATTTATGATTTAGTGGAATGCTGGTTGTAAGATGTCAGTCTGAGTTGGACAGTATATATGATTTAGTGGAATGCTGGTTGTAAGATGTCAGTCAGAGTTGGACAGTATATATGATTTACTGGAATGCTGGTTGTAAGATGTCAGACTGAGTTGGGCAGTATATATGATTTAGTGGAATGCTGGTTGTAAGATGTCAGTCAGAGTTGGACAGTATATATGATTTACTGGAATGCTGGTTGTAAGATGTCAGACTGAGCTGGACAGTATATACGATTTACTGGAATGCTGGTTGTAAGATGTCAGTCTGAGCTGGGCAGTATATATGATTTACCGGAATGCTCTAAGATGTCAGACAGAGTTGGACAGTATATATGATTTACTGGAATGCTGGTTGTAAGATGTCAGTCTGAGCTGGACAGTATATATGATTTACTGGAATGCTGGTTGTAAGATGTCAGTCAGAGCTGGACAGTATATATGATTTAGTGGAATGCTGGTTGTAAGATGTCAGTCAGAGTTGGACAGTATATATGATTTACTGGAATGCTGGTTGTAAGATGTCAGTCTGAGCTGGACAGTATATATGATTTAGTGGAATGCTGGTTGTAAGAGTTGGACAGTATATATGATTTACTGGAATGCTGGACAGTATATATGATTTACTGGAATGCTGGTTGTAAGATGTCAGTCTGAGCTGGACAGTATATATGATTTACTGGAATGCTGGTTGTAAGATGTCAGTCTGAGCTGGACAGTATATATGATTTACTGGAATGCTGGTTGTAAGATGTCAGTCAGAGTTGGACAGTATATATGATTTAGTGGAATGCTGGTTGTAAGATGTCAGTCTGAGTTGGACAGTATATATGATTTAGTGGAATGCTGGTTGTAAGATGTCCATCAGAGTTGGACAGTATATATGATTTACTGGAATGCTGGTTGTAAGATGTCAGTCTGAGCTGGGCAGTATATATGATTTAGTGGAATGCTGGTTGTAAGATGTCAGTCTGAGCTGGACAGTATATATGATTTAGTGGAATGCTGGTTGTAAGATGTCAGTCTGAGCTGGGCAGTATATATGATTTAGTGAAATGCTGGTTGTAAGATGTCAGTCTGAGCTGGACAGTATATATGATTTAGTGGAATGCTGGTTGTAAGATGTCAGTCTGAGTTGGACAGTATATATGATTTAGTGGAATGCTGGTTGTAAGATGTCAGTCAGAGTTGGACAGTATACATGATTTACTGGAATGCTGGTTGTAAGATGTCAGACTGAGTTGGGCAGTATATATGATTTAGTGGAATGCTGGTTGTAAGATGTCAGTCAGAGTTGGACAGTATATATGATTTACTGGAATGCTGGTTGTAAGATGTCAGACTGAGTTGGGCAGTATATATGATTTACTGGAATGCTGGTTGTAAGATGTCAGTCTTGAGCTGGGCTTTACTGGAATGCTCATTGTAAGATGTCAGTCTCTGAGCTGGGCAGTATATATATGAGTTAGTGGAATGCTCGTAAGATGTAACTGAGCTGGGCAGTATATATGATTTACTTGAATGCTCGTGGCAGTATATATATGATTAACCTGAGTGCTCATCGTAAGATGTCAGTCTGAATTTCTGAAGTTGTAGAATTATGAATTTTCAGAATATTTGTATATACATGTACAGTAGGAATATAGCTGCATACAAATTTTACGTGTCATTCCCGATGTTCAACATCCTTTGCTTTCATTACCAGCATTTATTCATAATTTAAATCATACATGTAATTTGTCATTTTTCCTGGTCATAAATTGATAGTTCTGGTTGTTGGATTTTGTGAACCTTTTAATCATTGATCCAACTTGAATCATTAGTTGGTCAATAATTTGACAATTTTTTAATTTCAGAAACAAGATTTTAATTTGTACACTCTTTAAAATGAGAATTTTAGACCGTAATTCCCTGTTGAGAGTTTTCTCAATGGGACCAAAACAGTATTTTTTTTAATAATATGTCAAATAAGGGTTGACTTAATAAAGAAAAGGTGATCACATTTGAATTGTTTCTTGAACTTCTTATATTCCCATCAGTTATGTTATGGCATCGTCTGTCCGTTAGCTTTTATCAGCAACTCAACTAGTCCTAGAGTTTTCGCTCAATCCTTTTGAAATTGAAATTCTGGCAATGATTTTTTTTCCAGAGTTAAGCCCATCTATCATCGAATATACTACAATATCTCTGACAGTTTTCTATCTAGTTGCAAATTTGTGAATGCATACATGAGTAAGACGATCCATCATGTACCAAACAAGGTCAAAGTTCACCTTGGCCCAAGAATCGGGGAAATCATTGAAAATGAAATGTTATGTATCAAAGTAATTGTTCCATAATCATAGAAACACTAGTTATCTTTTTGTACATGTATGTGCTCAGAGTAGAGTAATTATGAGGCGCTGTCAACTTCTAAAATAACAGCATCTCGGTGTACGTGCATAAAAAGCTTGTCACTTATGTCCCTGCTCTCCTTGTTGATTCACCGCATATTTCACTCCTCTTTACTGTTAGGGTGCAGTCTGCACAGGCCAACCCTCGATGACCAATAAAAAAATCAGTCTCTCGATGAGTCTGACCGGCTTTGTTTATGACAGCAATCAACACCGGCAGCTTTTCTCTCCGTGTCACGTAATTTCGATCACGTGCCAATCTTGGTAAATATGTGGAATCTGGTTACCTTTGAGCTATTACAACATGGTGATTGGATAAATAAGCTGTTTATCAGCATACTCATAATGTAGAGGTGAAAACAGCACTTTTTTTCTCAACAAACCTATAGACCCAGTCCAGAACCAAAACAAACTTTACACCGGAAAATTTATCTTGTCACTAGGTAGTTGTGCAAAGACCATTTTAGTTCTCGACTAGCTTCATATGTTTACACAGAGAAATAGGTGCTGCATGTTTTCACCTCGAAATTGACGATTTTAAACAAATACCAAACTTTGAAATGTTGTTATTGAAGAACCCAAAGTCCTAGTACCCGATAATTACTCTGAGCAAACAAGATCATGATTTTCGTGATAACTGAACATCAGTTTCATCTTCTTGGGTACCAGCCCAATGGGGGTGCTGGGGATGGTGCATATCCCAAGTCATGGTAAGAATAGGCCTAAGCTCCTCAGACAACTTGTTGTAAGAGGCGACTCAACTGGGGTTCCCGGGGTGAAAGGAAATAGGACCCCACCCGTGAGGGTCCCGGGTGTGAAAAAGAATAGGACCCAAATGTCATGATATGACTGAAATATAGTTGAAAGCGATGTTAAATCATATTCACTCACTCGCTCATGGGTACCATAATATTTCAGTTTTGGCATTCCAACCACGCCTCATCATGTACTTTACAATACATGCATTTGGCAAAGAGGCAGATGCTTATTGAATATGAGGGTCTTAGTGCATTGTTATGTTCATGTCTGATGAGCGAAAAACGACTATGTAATGACAAAAATAGGAAATATATTTCAAGCTTCTGATCAGTTCCAATAACGAACATCACAGGTATGAATAATTCCATCACAGGTATGAATAATTCCATGAGAAATATTGCATATGAAAATATATCTTTTATTCATGAACAACAACTGCTTGAAATGCAATGTATAACAACATAACAATAACTCATGTTACCATGCTGAAAGACTAAAATGAAATAAAAACTTTTAAATACATATACAGAGGACTAGGTTATCACAGATATGAAACAGTGTTGTACATCAATACATTATGGTGTTACCCTATGGAATTGAGCCTGGTACATGAAAAAACTATTATGGATTTTGATATGGAGAGAATTACCAAGTTATTTAAAGTGTTATACAGTATCAACATGAGATTGATTTAATCAAAACCCCTCGGCTTTTCCCAAGTGATTGAGACCCATGTGTAATGTAAATTGGAGAAGAGATAGTTCTATGTGGGATGATCAAGATATACCGGTAGTTGGGTTACATTCAGGCAGATAGGACAGAAATAGAAAAATTATATATCTGTAAAGGGGCATAACTCTGTAAAATATGGGCCGAGGGGAGCCACTTTCGATAGGCATCTGACTCAGCACTCTGTGAAATCAGAGCCGAGACGAATAAGCTGTACCGAACACGGATCTGCAGATATAACTTGTACATTCAGCTACAAATAACAAAATCGGAGATTATTACATCCGAAAGCGGCATAACTCCATAAGCCGAGGCGAGTAATCCTCTGTTGGCTTGTAGAATACAACAATATAAATAATTTTCCAAAATATAGTAGCTATACCGAACACAGTTCTGCAGATATAACTGGTTACATTCAGGCATATAGGACAGAAATAGATCTGAAAAGGGGAATAACTCTGTAAAATATAGAAGCCACTTTCGATAGGCGTCTGACTTTGCACTAGATAAATAAGTGTTCAAAATTTGGTGGTTGTATCTGAAGCGGTTTTGCCTAAAATGCAGTAACGGGCGGACGGACATGGGTCTAGGTCAGTTAACTTCAATACACTTCTGGACCTGGCATCGCCAGATGTATACATATTATTAATTTGGGAAGCCTAGCTATATTTCTTCATGGTATACCATAATAAACAGTATATGACCGTGAAAAACTAGGTCAAGGTCAGTCAACTGGGATAGGCTTAGGCTTATAGTCAATCACCAGTTGCATACTAAACATGAATTTGGAGATCCTTCAAAAATATTGCAAATACTAGAATTTGACCTTGATAAAATAGGTTAATTTTGGTTATTTTCGACCTATCACCACCTGCATATGTGGTACGACTTTAAAATGCCTGGCTAAAATCGGGACAGATGACTGACAATATTGAGGCAAAATTCTCTGAAGGGTAAAAAATCCATGCCAAAAAAAAGTCCATGCCAAAACTTATTTCAATGTCTACCACAACTTGCATATGGGATTGCATTTCATTAAATCTGGTCAAAAGTGCAACCGTAAATTGAAGTCAATTTTGAAACTTGTTACATTGAATATTCGTAATTTGACTATCGTTTCAGCCCTATTTGACTATCGTTTCAGCCCTATTTTTATTATCAATAATAAATAACGTGCCTGCATGCCTGAGGTTCTCCAGGAGAAATCCGCCAGAGGCTGTAAAACTGATCACAAGAGTTTACAGCATGAAGGCTACACAAGTACCAAGTCCTGAGCATTTCTTCTACAGTGATATTAGAACTGAGCCATTTTCCTCCGCTCTGTTATCTCTATGTCAGTAAGAGCCTCTCCCGCAGTGTTTCTTTTCCAGACGGGCTCATTTGACACCAACTCTGTTTTTGTTCCCTGTGGAAGTTCAAAATCGTCTACCTGAAAGTTAGAAAAAAAAATGAAGTATGCGATTTGAAACATGGATAATTAAGTATGGTGAATAGTTATTCGATATATCATATGTCCTGATCCACCACCGAATAAGGGGGGAAATAAAATTTATTAAACAGGAAAGTGACACAATGGACAAAAAATCATGCAAATGATCTGTTATTTCCTTGATTAATATTCTTGATATTAGGGGTGATACCAAGTTTACTGATTGAATTCTAATTGAAAAATTTTTTAGTTGAAAAATTAATTTTATACAAAATATGTGATTATACAATAATCAAGCCTAGAGTTTACACACACAATGGCCTAAATTTGTGCAAACAAATTGTGCGCAAAAGAATTCCAGAGAAGGAACACTCTATCTTCACACCCTCGGGTTTTTTCAATGTATCTTCATCTTTGTTCCGTCCTATTCTTGTGAATATATATCAGCCTCAGATTGTTCAGTTCTGTGGTATATGCATGGTTGGTGGTATACAGACATTTAACAGTAGTGGGATAGAATAAATGGTGTATGGGTGGTTGAGGTCAGAAACAGTAGTCTCCCCCCCACCCCATATACCTTTTTCAGGAACAGCCCTTACTGTAAGAATACTCGTAGTGGCAGAATCTGGTAGACCAGTTACTACTAGAGTACTTGTAGGTGACAGTCAATGTGTTAACACAGTAATTGGGATTACTCAACCAAAAATGTCTGTATCCTATTGATCCTAATGGTTATTTACGAGAAAGTGAAAAATCATGCTCTAATCAGATTTGTGAGTCTTGACCCTTCTCATTCTTGAAACTGAATACATGTATAATAATTGGTAACAGCTAGTCCACATCTATCATCAGATGTACAGGAACTCCTACTGGAACTGGATGACTAGGAGCAGTACAGCATTACCAACCAATTGTACAAGGCACTGGGAGGAAAAGCGGAAGTCAGCAATTAATGAGGATGCCGGAAGTTGTCAATGGCAGAGAAGGTACCGTCAATGGCAGAGAGAAGGTACCGTCAATGGCAGAGAGAAGGTACCGTCAATGGTGGAGAGAAGGTACCGTCAATGGCAGAGAGAAGGTACTGTCAATGGCGGAGAGAAGGTACCGTCAATGGCAGAGAGAAGGTACTGTCAATGGGGAGAGAAGGTACCGTCAATGGCGGAGAGAAGGTACCGTCAATGGCGGAGAGAAGGTACCGTCAATGGCGGAGAGAAGGTACTGTCAATGGCAGAGAGAAGGTTAAGTTGTTAGCGTAGATACAGTCGGGTCTTGGAAGATCTGTCAAGACTGAAAGCCTTCATGTGGGAGACACATATTGTTGCACCAAAGCAGACATATACACCTGGGGCTGAAAACCTCCGCAGCGGGAACTCCGAAGGTGATACATTATGAGGTTGCATCAGAAGCCCGCCCTAAAATGGCTCATCTTGACATCTGCTCTCAAGCCAGAGGTGGCTGTCAAAGGGTAGGATGCCTGCACACCCTGGTAGGTCTGGCAGAATTTGGAGAAAGAAATACAGATGTCACCAGACTCACACTGGTACCATATCTTTGTTCCCGGAAGTCATCATGGAAGAGTTCATATCTATGTGCGACCCCAGCACCAGGTTATTGACACTGGACGTCTCCATCTCCATAGCAGCTGGCACTGAACTCCCTGACAAAGGCATGCTCATCTCAACCAGGGTGGGGGCCTTTTCCCTTCCCAATAAAAAATGTGGGTGGGTGCCCACCCACCCACTCACCCACTCCCACATTGTACTGGACATTTATTTGCTGTGCTTGGTGGAGGCAAGGAGAATTAATTTGCATATATTGGTGGTTAGGGTGTACAAAGTTTCCCTTCCGGGGGGGGGAACCATCTTTTTAAATGGAATAGCCCTAAATAGAAAAAACTAATTTTGACTTTTTATCTGTGGGAGGTTGATGCAGCACTAATAAACTGGAATGCTGGTGCCTGTGAATCTAGAAATTTATTTTGTTCAGCCTGAAAGGGTGACTGAATTACTCAAGCATTTACAAAGGGTGACTGAATTATTCAAGCATTTACAAAGGGTGACTGAATTATTCAAGCATTTACAAAGGGTGACTGAATTATTCAAGCATTTACAAAGGGTGACTGAATTATTCAATCATTTACAAAGGGTGACTGAATTATTCAAGCATTTACAAAGGGTGACTGAATTATTCAAGCATTTACAAAGGGTGACTGAATTATTCAAGCATTTACAAAGGGTGACAGAATTATTCAAGCATTCACAAAGGGTGAATTATTCAAGTATTCACAAAGGGTGACTGAATTATTCAATCATTCACAAAGGGTGACTGAATTATTCAAGCATTTACAAAGGGTGACTGAATTATTCAAGCATTTACAAAGGGTGCCTGAATTATTCAAGCATTCACAAAGGGTGATTGAATTATTCAAGCATTCACAAAGGGTGACTGAATTATTCAAGCATTTACAAAGGGTGACTGAATTATTCAAGCATTTACAAAGGGTGACTGAATTATTCAAGCATTTACAAAGGGTGACTGAATTATTCAAGCATTCACAAAGGGTGACTGAATTATTCAAGCATTTACAAAGGATGACTGAATTATTCAAGCATTTACAAAGGGTGACTGAATTATTCAAGCATTTACAAAGGGTTTTCAAGCAATGCTACACTGCTGCAGATTAAGTAGGTGACAAAAATAGGGCCTCACCTCATCACGTTTGACCTCTCCTGGGAGGGCAAGGGTCATCACTAGCCAAATGACCAGTACAGCGGTCAGCAGTCCAATGAAAGTATAGTCCAGGGCAGGGACAGGGACCTTCAGGATCATCAGTAAAGCCACAGTCTCCAGTAATAAGACACACAGGCTGGATAGTCCCTTCAACATACCATATTGATCAATCAAAACAAGCTGATAAGATTCACTGCAGGAGGTAAATTTCGATATCTTATGCCACAAAATGCAAGATGTCATTAGGCCTACTGTATCACCAGGTGCCCATGTATGCATTTTGTGATACAGTAGGCCTAATGACATCTTGGTCAGTATTTTGTTCAGACGTGGAGACCAAAATATTGTCTAACCAGGAATGACTTGACTAGGGAAATTAGGCCATTTTTGACAGCTAGGATAACCTGTAGCCAGTGTTGTTGGTAGATGTCATTATTACCTTCATATTCTTTATCAGTTAAACCCTAGAAGCTGCCAAGGACCAGGAGTGTGTACACATGCCTTGTACCTGGTGGGGGCGGGGGAAACATACTTATTACATTAGTATTACTAAATTATCATGCAGTTTTGTGAAGAAAATTGCATTAATAAAAACTTTGAAAAATCGGTTGAAAAAAGTCTGGGATAATGGCATCAGTGTAACGTCATGTCATCATCATTAGTGTGGTCATCTAGGGTCCATCTTCCTTTTTTCACATTTTCTGGTAGAACTTCATTAAAGGCTATAGTGTGGTCAATTTCAGCTCCCTAGAATAAGACTCGGGGATAATTAAAATTCCCCCCAACAATGATTGTGGTACACTCAAATAATACATGTTTTTTACTCACAAACTAAGAAACTAATGACCCTGAAGATTAGCCCTGGCTAACAAGGTACTGTAATTCACCCTTTTTTAAATAAAGTATATTATTACAGTGAACCTCGCCATTACACAGTACGGCATATTGTCCCCTAATTAAAAACTGTGTTATAGGATAATCACGTTATAATGAATTGTCAAAATACCAAGCTATTGTGGTTCTTCTTCTTCTCCAGTCTAGACAGGGGAAAAGAAATTGTGCGCATTATATCCGAAATCGTGTTTTATTGAGGCGCCTTATGGCCAGGCGGCACTGTAGTATTATTATTATTTTCTCACCTCAAAGACATTGGATTGGGAAATACTCTGGAACTTCCGGTAACTCCAGGAGAACTTCCTATGAAAATTAAGGTACAGCATATATATTGTTGTAACTTGAAGTTGAGACTATTAAAAAATCATCAACATATTAACACAATGAGCAAAGGACAGGCCCAAGTGAACAACAGTCCACGACAGCTATCTTAGTTCTCCATAGGCTCATATACATGTAGGAGAAAATATCCCGAACTGGCATATTTCCAAGTCGAAGTTCCAAAATATTTATCAATGTACAATGTACGGTAATACCTCTAATAATTCAATGACAGGCAGGGAAATCTTGTACTAACATATCAGGGCTGATCAATGACAGACAGGGAAATCTTGTACTAACATATCAGGGGTGATCAATGACAGACAGGGAAATCTTGTACTAACATATCAGGGGTGATCAATGACAGGCAGGGAAATCTTGTACTAACATATCAGGGGTGATCAATGACAGGCAGGGAAATCTTGTACTAACATATCAGGGGTGATCAATGACAGGCAGGGAAATCTTGTACTAACATATCAGGGGTGATCAATGACAGACAGGGAAATCTTGTACTAACATATCAGGGGTGATCAATGACAGGCAGGGAAATCTTGTACTAACATATCAGGGGTGATCAATGACAGACAGGGAAATCTTGTACTAACATATCAGGGGTGATCAATGACAGGCAGGGAAATCTTGTACTAACATATCAGGGGTGATCAATGACAGGCAGGGAAATCTTGTACTAACATATCAGGGGTGATCAATGACAGACAGGGAAATCTTGTACTAACATATCAGGGCTGATCAATGACAGACAGGGAAATCTTGTACTAACATATCAGGGGTGATCAATGACAGGCAGGGAAATCTTGTACTAACATATCAGGGGTGATCAATGACAGGCAGGGAAATCTTGTACTAACATATCAGGGGTGATCAATGACAGGCAGGGAAATCTTGTACTAACATATCAGGGGTGATCAATGACAGGCAGGGAAATCTTGTACTAACATATCAGGGGTGATCAATGACAGACAGGGAAATCTTGTACTAACATATCAGGGGTGATCAATGACAGACAGGGAAATCTTGTACTAACATATCAGGGCTGATCAATGACAGACAGGGAAATCTTGTACTAACATATCAGGGGTGATCAATGACAGACAGGGAAATCTTGTACTAACATATCAGGGGTGATCAATGACAGACAGGGAAATCTTGTACTAACATATCAGGGCTGATCAATGACAGACAGGGAAATCTTGTACTAACATATCAGGGGTGATCAATGACAGGCAGGGAAATCTTGTACTAACATATCAGGGGTGATCAATGACAGGCAGGGAAATCTTGTACTAACATATCAGGGGTGATCAATGACAGACAGGGAAATCTTGTACTAACATATCAGGGGTGATCAATGACAGACAGGGAAATCTTGTACTAACATATCAGGGGTGATCAATGACAGGCAGGGAAGTCTTGTACTAACATATCAGGGGTGATCAATGACAGACAGGGAAATCTTGTACTAACATATCAGGGGTGATCAATGACAGGCAGGGAAATCTTGTACTAACATATCAGGGCTGATCAATGACAGACAGGGAAATCTTGTACTAACATATCAGGGCTGATCAATGACAGACAGGGAAATCTTGTACTAACATATCAGGGGTGATCAATGACAGACAGGGAAATCTTGTACTAACATATCAGGGGTGATCAATGACAGGCAGGGAAATCTTGTACTAACATATCAGGGGTGATCAATGACAGGCAGGGAAATCTTGTACTAACATATCAGGGGTGATCAATGACAGACAGGGAAATCTTGTACTAACATATCAGGGGTGATCAATAACAGGCAGGGAAATCTTGTACTAACATATCAGGGGTGATCAATGACAGGCAGGGAAATCTTGTACTAACATATCAGGGGTGATCAATGACAGACAGGGAAATCTTGTACTAACATATCAGGGCTGATCAATGACAGACAGGGAAATCTTGTACTAACATATCAGGGGTGATCAATGACAGGCAGGGAAATCTTGTACTAACATATCAGGGGTGATCAATGACAGACAGGGAAATCTTGTACTAACATATCAGGGCTGATCAATGACAGACAGGGAAATCTT
>JAVTVY010048508.1:0-24819 GCA_036873755.1 Hanleya hanleyi | reverse complement strand
GTCCTTGACTGCGTTGGTATATGGGCACGCGCGTTCTTCACAGCATTGGTGTACGAGAATTCTGAATTGGTATACCAACGGTGGATAACGAATACGGTCTAATGCACTATGGTAATTAACCAATCAAAACCCTACAATTTACTCTGAAATGTGATAATTTGTTGTATATGATAATAAATTGTTATATTAACGTTGCTGCTGACAGTTCATCTATGAACTCTTTACCTATGGAATAAATATTCACAACTTGCGGAATAAATTATGCAAAAATATTAATTTTCACATATGGTATGATGGCCCTAACATTTTTCCATGGGTACCGTAGGTAGGGTAAACTATATATTTTCAGAAAGGTGAGTTGTCTCACCTTTATTAGGGGATATAGAAAATTTCTGGTTTTAGGGTTGTCCAGCGAAGTAGACCTATAAAAATAGTTCCAAATTGTTTATTCTTTCTCAGACCAAAATAGTTATCCTTCAGTGATTGACAGGCTTTGTAGGCCTATATATAGTCACTTAACATGTACTTAATCTCAAATCTGTATTAAATAATACTCTATTAATTGTTTTCTTTTGAGATATCAGATTAATACGCACTAAAGTATGGAAGCCTGCTATGGTTACTCTTCCAAAGATTGACCTCAGCTCAGAGAAATGCAGTTCAGGAGGCAACATGTACATGTGTAAAGAGCTGCCCTACCATAGCTCTTGGGGCTGTACATGTATCTATGCTGGGTCTAATTTCTGAAGAATGAAGAGGTCAAGCTAAAACTAGGTCATCACATGGACTGGTGTTAGAAATATATGTACATGTATGTAGTGAAATTAATGAATCAATTGAACTTAGAAATAATACTATCTGACATGTCTGAGAACTGAAATATTCTGAGATGGATGCCTTGGCACTTGTGAATCTAATACTTTCATTCAGTGCCAGTACCGGGTGTATGTATAATAGTAGTACCACTACATACGGATCAGCTTGGTATTATGGCCAGTTTTTCGTGTGTTTTTTGGGGTTTTTTTTCAAAGAAATAGATACTATTTTGAATTGAAACTCTGGGAAAGAAATCTGCTGCTCAGGAAACAGCTATATCTCCACTATTGCTACCAGTCAATCAATAGTCTCTGAAAATGATACTCGGGTGAGTCGGGTATGACAATCAGTGAAAAACTATTTTTCCTGTTAGCCATTAATTACAAAATACTAATTTACAAATGGAAGTACAATGTGCAATAAAATCTAGATTATGCAAAGAAAATTTCACTTGCGATGGATGGTATCTGGCCCAACCCTCAATCAAGCAATAGCATTTATCTTCTGAACCACCTTTCTATATATGCCCATGGGCCTAGTTACAATCCTTAAGCTTTGGGGATTCATATAAATAAAAACTTATGATGGAAACTATTCTTGAATTGTTTGTTGTTGTTTTTCAAGTCGGGAGAAAAAAAAAACCACGCACAACTTACGAAGTTACATCGCCCACACGGGATGGTGACGCCATGCTTGGAAAACCCCTTTCATTTGTTGCATTTCATGAAGCTATCTATATATTTTTACAATCATTGATGCTTTGGTGATTCGTATAAATAAAATTTGATGATGGAAACCTTTCTTGAACTTGTATGTTGTCTAGTCAGTAGAAAACAAAAACACAACACACGACGGCCGCAGCCGCCATTTTTGGAGTTCCCCCACACAATTGTCACATGACATGACGTTATTTGGCGATTC
Organism: Hanleya hanleyi; assembly: GCA_036873755.1. Classification (NCBI taxonomy): domain Eukaryota; kingdom Metazoa; phylum Mollusca; class Polyplacophora; order Lepidopleurida; family Hanleyidae; genus Hanleya; species Hanleya hanleyi. The sequence continues at coordinate 23,082 of JAVTVY010048508.1, read as the reverse complement.
CCGATGTAATAAACTCTAAATCGAGGCTGAAAAGAATGTAGCCAGTGATTCATATATCACGGGACCGTTAAGTGGTCAATTTTTCGCTATGAGGCCGAAACAACCAATCACAGGTGTGTTTAGATAAGGCTATCAAGAAGCCGCTGACAACGGCTTTCCGGCGCAAGTTTAAGAACATGAGCCGCTCACGCTGGATGAGCTTGTCAATCTCATGCTCGATCCCCCTAATGATGTTGCTACAATAGTTGTTGTTCCAACTGAGAAAATGCAAAAATTTAATTGTCCCTGTGTGATATTCTCTCTCAATTCTCTATTGTTCCGTGATGCTGCGCTTATAGACAGGATAAGGCACTCAACATTCTGCTATATTTACAGGTTACATGTAGGGCCTAGCCATGTTGGACTGGGTTTCGTATTGATCTATATCAAGTTCTTCACAGTCACAAGCTACTGTTATCACTACTCCTTGATTTTTGCCTGGTCATGTTCATATCTCACAAGTTGTTTGAGTGTTATTGTATCCAATAAAAAAATGAATAAGAAAAACTTCATGTATAAGGTATATCGTTGATACAGATGGTACATATCAATTTGCATTGTGGCTATAATTAGATTAATAGTTATAAATAGGCAAAATGTTGGTTAGGCTTTACTCTCGTTAAATGTCCTAGGCCAATATTCCACATAAAGATAGCTTTTTTTTACAAACTTGGGTACATATCAATACTAGTTTGTATTGACTGGGATGCCTGTATTGCTGTATTTTCACAGAAAGGCCGGCATACAAGTAATGGTTCTCGTCGCCAACTGCATTGATTGTTGTCACCGAGTTCACATAGTCTTTCTTCAAGTATTTTATTACTCCACGCCCGGTATTAATACCGTACGCATCTTTCAAGTTATGACGTTACATCACCTGAGTGACGTCCCTTTGCGCAGCGACAACGTCCTCTGACGAAACGATCGGGCCAATCCCCTATCCTTTAACATAGCGGGGTCACCGTCATAAGATTACTTAATTCAAGGACTATTTCAGTTGTGAAACATCGAGTTACGCTTTGATGGCCTTGGTAAAGGAGTATTATTGTGAGAGAAATAACATTGCGCTACCCCAAATATTATGGGGTTTCGCCAAATGACGTCAGTGCGCAAAGGGAGTTCACTCAGACGAAGTGATGTCATAACTCGAAACATGCGTATTGGAAGTCTATACTCTCTAAAACATCTTGAGTGAAATTCATACCACTCAAGTATTTGAGTGAAATATTTCACTCAGGTTTAGTGAAATTTGACTCAAGTAATTGAGTGAATGTTACTTCACTCTAACTTGAGTGATTTTGTCCACCACTTGAGTGATTTATTGACCCAAACTTGAGCGGAATCCACTCAACTAGATAACTTGACATGGAAGTCGTGCCTAAAACACATCTAAATCATGACTAAACCCAGGACAGAATCGCATTCCAAAGCGTTCCAATGGCCCTGTGAAACCGGTATCTGTAATGTCGGTGCCTTGATATATTCCCATGTATGGCTAAACTAAGACAATGAAAGAAACAATTTCCATCACCAGGGATATCAATAATGTTGCACTGAAATGCATCCATTAATTTCAGTTCAGATTGTTTTACGCTTTTTCTGGCATATAGAATGATCCCAAACATTGTTTGGTTGTGTCTTTACATAGTTGTGATCTATTGTAAAAATATCAATGACAACTGAGAATGAGGAAGAAAATAACCGGATTACAAAAAGTAATTGAAAAAGATAAAATTGATGATGATGATGATGTTTTCTATATTATGGCCTTTTGCGTGCCAGATAGTGTCCCTCTGTATTTTCACTTTTGGTAAATTAAGCAACTCTCTCTGCTGAAGATACTAGCACTGTGTAGTCCAAAATTAAAAATTTTATGTAAGGGGAGTAAATCCAATGTTTTATGTAGAGTTAATTCCCCTCGCTGTAAGTTTCACTTTCGGTTGGAGTTGCAATGCATGTTCAGTTTGAGCTAATGGCAGTACGAGTGTTGCAGCATAAGGCAGTTGAACTACCAATAGTTAAATATTCCTACGTTATGAAAGTAACGACAGTAGTAAAATAATGTCAATACTTATTTGTGCAGCAAATTTTAACAAACCTCTGCTGAAATCAACCCTTTCTTTGTTGAGCCGAAATATTGGAAAAGTTGCACTTCATGACAGTCCGAAGCGTATGACGTTGGTGTTATGAATAATCTTTCTAATTCTAGCAGACGACAAGACTTTCCTGACTCGTACAAATTCAATTTAATTCAATATTTATTGTACTGAACACCCTAGACAGGGCAGAGTACATGTAGAACACGAAAGAAGCTGCATCAGCTTCGAACAATCAAATGTTCGCCCCGTACAAATGCAGGCAAGGTATGAACTTTATCGTAGACTCGTACCTTGCCATTGACTCGCACGGAGATCTGATTTCCGTTTGAGCAAGGGGAAGGTACGAGTCTAAACTTTACCGCTGATAGGGATTTCACAATGAATACTTGGAGGTTTTATTTGGAGTTATTGTTTAGTTTTGTTTACTGGACTGATTGATTCATAAAGAAATCACGTGTGCGTATGATTTCCAGATTTACAGAGAAAATCGTACCTCCCGTCATGCATCAAATCACAGAATTCAAGATGGAACCCACCATGAAACCGGAAGTTAGTCAATTCGGTAACAACATTTTGAGGTAATATGAAATAAATAAAATTTAAAGTAGGCCGACCATCGAATTACCAAAGCAATACAGGCCTACTTTAAATTATATTTATTACATATTACAGGTGATGCTATATTTATTTCATATTTTAAGCTAAAACAAATCACACTGATTAGTAAAAATATACAATTTTAGGTAACACCTATACAGAGTCAGACTTACAAATGTAGCTTATGACATCATATACCATAAGATTTTACCTGTATTATTTGGGACCCTGGGCAGACTATATGATAACAAGTGGTTTAGCTGGCACTGCACTGATTGGTTAAATTCGAGCCTCCATTAAATGCACTGGGATTGGTTTCTCTGTGTTCAGAGCGGAGACATTCTCCTTATGTCAGATTTGCTCCAAAGCTGTCAGTGCACTTTGACCTTAGGTATGCAATCTGATGTACGAGAATGAAGCGAGGATAGCCCGGTGATATCATATTGTACATGTTGGTGCTGATATAGTCAGGCTGTTGTCCACACACACTTTCATGGAGAGAAACCACACCATCCAGTAAGGGTCAGACGAAGAGGTTATCACAACTGGCACTGTTCTATATGTCTTGCAATGTCTCTGCACATTGTCCTTTGGATGTCATCCAAATTTTAATACAAATAATCAGTTTCAGCAATGACATTATTTTAAAAATGGCACCATGTGTGTCTTTCGATGGTATGATGGCCTGAACACCATACGTATGCTATAAGTGTTGACAACAACCTCTAATGATAAGAAATTCAGACATACTGATTTCTTCTCAATGCTCCCAAACCCACCATTTTATATGCCCATCAAAGTAAGAGGTTGTATACTACAATCACAATTTCTGGCTGTCTTGTTCATCTATTAGCTTTTATTAGTTGAGATATCTCCAGTTTCAGGTAATCAGGGAAGTGATGTTATGGTGAATGGTAATGGGTTGCCAAGAGGTTCCTCAAACTTGATTTGACGGTGTTTAAGGAGAACCACACTCTAATTAAAATTAAATCCTATCTGCTCCCTCATTTGGATATGTACATAGCGACATATACGATTGGGGAGCATTGAGAAGATATTAATTTATCAAGACTGGGAGAACCAAATCTGCGTAACCTAAAAAAACAACTTAACACAAAAAATATGGTATTTTAAATGAGTTACCATGGAATAAATTACATCACACCTCTGATTTAGGGATTGGTAACACACTTTGAGTGTACCTTATCAATGGGGCAACGAGCAACCCTATTCATTTTGAGGTGAAAGGTCCAGGTGGCTGTGTCCGAAAATCAGTACATCATTAAAAATTGTTATGTTTACATATGTTGATTGCTATGACGAAGAAGGAGCCTAATGATTTTTACTCATCAGCCAATTCTGATCTATTATTGTAAACTATATGACACTGAGCATGATTCAGTTTCTTCCAGATAATGTACAAAAATTGACATTGACAAGTCGTGTGTGCATGCCAAAGTAATAATAGTAGATATGGTTCTTCATTTTGGTTTCAGCTGTGTATCAGAAATTGGTTATACATTTAACACATGACAGTGTGACTAACGTCACAAGACCTACGAAGTAGGAATTAAGAGGTTTATAGGTCACCTAAGTAGGTCAAATTTTCACCAGAAGTAGGTCAGAACTTGCTGGTAACAGTCCCCTAATGCATGTTCATGCCAAAAATCAAGGTTCTAATGTCAACGGTTCTCCTTATTTTGCCGGAGAAAGGATTCGGGTTGACTAACTCACTCACTGACTGACTCACTCATTACCGGACAATTTGCAAATGAGAGCCTACTTCGTAGGAATAGAATCGAAAGAACCAAGAACCAAGATTTTGAAGAGTTCAGGGATGTGTATTGTGTACCTCGAACATCGATATTCAATTCGCTGTGTGCTGTCTGCGATTTCTTGAATTCCTGGAAATACAGTGGTACAAACGTTTGGTTATACTTTACCCATGGGAAATAAAAAAAGCCTATTCATTCTGAGGTGAAACGGCAACTGTTACATTTAACATCTAGAGGGTTGGAGGAGGGAAAGCATTCAGAAAGTGTTGTTTCACCACTTTTAAGTGTTGGATGCAACAGCTTAAAATGTTGTATTTAACACTATGTCAATGTATAAATAAAATGGAGAAGTATTCTATTTAGAATATTCTACAGAGAAAATATTGCTACTGAATTTACAGTGAAGTTAGTATTACCACCGAATGAGGATGTGATATTTTATTTTATTTTATCAATTTAATTTTATTCCAGCCTGAAGAGACCCAAAGGAGTGAAATTCATTTATATCAGGCAAATACATGTTTTGTTGATTGAAAGTAAAATGACCAAATAAAAGATAGGACGTCCTTAGAATGACATCTAACCATGACTGTGACGGAATTACATTTTGGTTAAATAATTTCGTGGACTTCATCTTGATGAACCGAAAGGTTTGTTAAAAATTCATTCTTGAAATACCGGTACTCCCTAAAAAACTTGAGTGAACTGTTCCACTCAAGTTTGGGTGAAATGTACCTGTTCACTCAGACTTGAGTTACTTTTCACTCAACTTGAGTGGGATCAATTTCCACTCCTACGCTTGAGTGAATGGCGCTCAAGTTGAGGGCATTTAACTCAAGTTGAGTGGAAAGTAAGTTGTGAAAATCTCACTCAAGTATTGAGTGGGATCAATTTCCACGCTTACTTGAGTGAAATTTCACTCTACTTTTTTTGGAGAGTACTTTAGTGCAGATTCATGGGAGATATAACTTTAATCAAGTAGGATATATTTCAAGAATGTTAAGAAACTTATTGATGTTCTACAAATTGTTTTTGTATACGCTACCTTGCAGAGCAGCCAAGACTATTATTCACTGTCTACAGTCATGACAGGGTAGGCCTAATGTTTTTGTGACTGCATTTCCCCTTCAGGCACTTTCCCCTGTGGATATTTCCGCCTTCCCATATATTTTCGTACTATGACTGTGCAAATATATAATAATGTGTAAATATTGACAACAATTTGGATATTTTTTTTCTTGTTTTCAATTAGCTTTTTAGGCATTATTAAAAATTTTGTAACAAAGTAAAAAAAAAACTAATTTAATGATCATATTTCTATTTGTATTACTTCCAATTAATGACTGAGAATATTTCTTGGTTTCAAATGAAGACAAAATAGACATTGTTGGATATTTTGTGGCAAATATAATAATATTCAGTTCTTAAAATGTAATCACCAATTTAAATAATTACTTGAATCAGCGCATAAATTGTTGCTTAATTTTTTTTTTGTCAAACTTTTATTCTTCTGTATTCCTGTTACACTTGACACCCCCAAGGTGGAGTGGAGGAGTGGGGCTTATTAAAGTAATTTCTATCCCTATGTAAAAGCTATTGTTTACTTATTTTCATCCCAAGTTAGCCTGCTGTTTGAGTAGAATCAATCAGTGCTTGACGCAAGGAAATTCATTGTTCACTTTATCTTTGGAACCACTGATTCAAATACCATTGAACCATCCTTGCACCTTTATTGACTTATTATAGAAATTAAGAATAAAGAAAGCTCCAATTTCTTTTTGTTAATATTCCAACTTTGTTACACGTTACATTTGTATGAAGTCATAGGAAGCCGAAGGGAAATATCCGCTTCGAGATTCTGTTTTCGGCGGAGCTAAACGTGGAATGAATTACGTTGTTACATGACTGAGGTACTTGTGTAAATGTTATTATCCCTTGGAACAAACCAAAACACAATTTATCACTAGAAATGCAACAAAAAGCGAACACTTGCGTGTGGCGGAACATAACCAATTCAAGGGCCGTAACTCATGAACGTTTCTTTGTAGTCATGGTTGCGCGAAGTGCCCGGCTGTGCTTCGTTGACAACAACAACGCTTTTGCTCTTCCTACGTTTTAAGACAATACAAAATATGCGATGCGAAGGGGTGGGGGGGGGGACATATTAATGTTCACAGAATAAAGTGAAAATAAATAGAATCATTCTGTCCTATTTTTTTTTTTTTTTTTTTTTTTTTCTGCCGATTTATCCAATGTATTTATTCAATCTCTAGCAAGACCGTGTACAAAATGAAACTTTAAAATGAATTGTATATATAGCATTTTAGGACCAAATTAGACTATCACTATCTTAATATCAGTGGATTCTTGAATGAATTGAACCATTCCTATGCCCTTCCAAAAATAAAAAATAAAAAAGGACCGCCCGTCCGACCTTTTGAAAAGTCATGAAGTCAGTCATGGGAAACAAGGCATTTTTTTTATGGGGCCTTAGTGGATTACAGATAAACGAGACAGTTCTCCAACAACAACAACAGCAACAACGTCTCCGTAACTCTAGATGCACATAGCTCTCAGTTAAAGTTTCTGAAACTTACAATATAAGTTTTAAAAACTTTAAATGTCCTATTTTGGCTTGTCAAACTATCGTTTGATCGAGATGAGAAATATGTCCGCTTCGATTTCGGACATGCGCAATGCGAATTCGATGACTTTTACGCTGATTTCTTTAAATAAACCCCAGCCTAAAGCCGGCTGCGAAGGTCGGCGTTTGAAAATTCGAAAGACACTTGCAGAAGGAGAAAATATCACAGGTGTAAACATGAATGCAAATATTTATTTTCTCGTTTCACCGAGACGAGAAACATGTCAGCCTCCAGTCGATGACGTTTACGTTGACAACGCGTCGAACGACAGGCTCCGCCCACATTGAGGATAAAGGTGGGTTCGTCAGTATGTTTGAATTGTTGTTGTTGTTGTTGTCTGGATTTCTTACCAATAAGCCCGACCTAAGGCCGGCTTCGCCGGCCTATTAGGTCGGCCTATAATTTGTGCATTAAGTCATATATCTGTTCAAACCCTGGAGGGCATGGATCAGTTTATCACATATCTGGCCTTACTATCTTGGTCATTTTTCAGCAAATTATTATCATTAAATTATTATTATTATTAATCATTATTATTATCTGATTATTTTCAGAATGATAAATAATCTTTAATTTATATATATATTTAATCTCTCTAGCAGACATGGCAGAAAGGCAGGTTCGCGCACATGCGTTTTTTTCACGAAAGCCAGCAATGCCAGGGTATTTTGTCCGACTGCCAGTTCAACAGTTGAAAAAAATCTCACAATAAGTGTTAGAAAGACATGCAAGATGGTGGCGTTCCTGGGTCTCGTGAAAATGTGCATGAATCTGCCCTTCAGTCTCGCGCCTGGCATGAATATGCGGTAATATGCTGTACTTCTGAATTACGATGTGGCTTATTGACATGAACAGACCACTGAGCTCCTTGGGCCGTTCATCTCTATCCAGCAATAAAACATCTCCTCCCCACTCTTTGTTCACTACTTTTATCTAGTTGGCAATTAGTTTAATCGCCATGGCATGTGTAGCTGATGTGTCTACAATCAGCCTTCAAACATGCATTGAGCCAGTTGAATTTCTCCTGTTTACCAGTCCATCATCTTCATATTAATCACATGATTGGCATGTATAACCATATAGCGATCACTTGACTTGCATGTAGATGACAGTATCCTATTCCTTCTAGGTTTTCAAACAGCATTGTTAGATTTAGAAGCAGAAAAAATTTCATCTTTATGTGGTATGGATATGTTATTTAACTCAAGAACTGAAAAGATAGCTGGTGAAATAATAATTTGTAGAATGTTTGCAGAATTACTCTCCACAGTAGCCTGAAGTTAAGTTTTACTGTCTGAATAATTAGAAGAGATAGGGTACTATTGGAAATTCTAATGGATGTTGATTGGAGACTGATTTGCAGACACATCAGCTCCTCACGGCTACTCAGTCTAGGTAAACCAAGATGGTATCAAGAAAATACCATCTAGTGATAACACTATGAAAAATTTGTGCAAGCTGTTAGCCAATATTCTCCAAGATCCCACAATAAGCCAATCACAACTATTCTGCTTATTCCATTCATTCACAGATATTTACAATCTTTCTGTGAGACAATTTTTTTATATTTCCAGCTGCCCTACAGAAAACAGACAAATCTGTGGGAGCAATCCTTGAACATTCTGAAGAAGAATGATAAATTATTTGGAGACTGTTTCACTATATATTGTTTACTGTATTGGGCCACATGCCCAACTGAGTGAAATAGGGTCCCATGGATCTCCCATGGATTGATCTGGGGTGTCATTGTGCACACTCCAGGTCATGGTAAGAATAGGCCTCAGCCCCTCAGAGAGCTTGTCATAAGAGGTGACTAACTAGGGCACCCGTGACGTTCCCGGGTGTGAAAAGGAAAAGGACCCCACTGATGGGTTCCTGAGTGTTAAAAGAAAATCATAAAAAAAACCTTATTTCCTACGCTGTAAAACTTACCTTCACATACCTTATTGCTATCGTGTTCCTACGCGATTGCCCCATTGTAAAACCTTACCACAGAACCAAAAGAAATAGTCCCTGTAATGCCCCAATGCCCATGCGCGAGTACCCAGAATCCTCTCTGTCTGACCACGTCACTTCCTTCTTTCCTCTACAATCGTAGCGGTCAGACGTAGTTCCATTGTGCTCCCGTAAAAGTTTCAAGATCTACATCTGTAATACCACGATATTCCTCACTCGTAAGGCCATTGTCACTTGATTAGTTGTTTAGCATGACCAGCCCTCATCTATATTTTGAGGGCAAATAATTAAAAAAGATGAGGGAATCCCTCATCTATTTTAATTATTTGCCTTCAAAATCCCATTTTCTTTATATTCACATACAACTGGTTTGTAATTTAATAATTAATAATCAATAATTATAGCATCTAGCATGTGTACTTAAAAAATCAAGGTCATGCTAAACAACCAATCAAGTGACAATGGCCTAACCTTGGATTACCTACGGAGATTTCCTGGGATATTACCTTGAGAGAGAAGAAGGAATATTACCAAATTCCTGGATTCGAGACCTACCTGGACTTCAAATATCGTCAGGGAGTATTGTCGAATCATAATAAAGATGGCGTCCGTGTTTTGTGTTGTATGTGGACGATCCAAACCCACGACGGATCTGCATTCAGCTTGTCCGCCGTGTAGAGGGGTCTGGTGTGATCAGTTTGCCAAATGTGCAGAATGCGAGCTGTGGACCGACGACGTATTCCAACAATATCTTGTCGATTCATATGCCAGTGAAGTTTTGCCCCCGCCTGGCTTCGATTGTGCCGAGAGCTTGGTCGACTCTCCGTCTCGCTCTCCTGTGAACGAGCCGGACGAGTCTGCCTCTCTTGATATGTCCGTTACGCATGATTTGAGAGTAACTCCATCTAGTAATTTGCCGAATGTAGTCAGTATTTCTCCTCCTCCATGTACTAATTCTGTTTCAGGGACCAAGGCGGCCGTCCCGTAGGTAAGTTACTGCACGGGACGACCTTGACCTTGACGGCCAACTTTGACCCCACCTCTGTGACGTCACTTCCGACTGAGGGTCCCCTGTTTCGGATTGTCAACCCGGAGACTGTGACTTCCGTGGTCAAGGACTCGTCACTTCCGGAGAATCTGTCTTCATCTCGGCGCAGCTCATCTATGTCTATACTACCTACGAAGATGTCAGCTGCTCCTGCGACCGTAATATCACCTCGCCCAGTGCAGTCTACGGTGATTATTACACCCGTTTCCGGTTTTGCTGCTTCTGGCCATTCCCTACTGAATGTTCCCAGACTGTCCAGGGCGCCTTTACAACAGCCGTTGTCAGCTCCCCCGCAGCTTACTCAACCGGACCAGCGTCAACGCATGCCTGTGTCCAGTTATGACTTCCGGCCAACGGTAGCTCCGAGTATCTCGGATGCTTATATGCAACCATTGACTTCATACCTTCCGGTATCGTCTTACCTTCCGGTATCATCGTATCACATCGGAACTTCCGCTGCTGTTTCTGCGCATGCTCCGACGTCGACTACTTCATCCTACTATAGGACTGCCTCTGCGTATGATGTTCCTGCCTATGCATCTGGTTATGGGGTTCCGGGTCATTCGTCGATGTATGATACGAGAGTAACGTCATCGATGAACAGACTTCCGGTTACGTCATCGGTGTATAGCAGTCCGCCGTACTCTCCACTTCCTGTACGCAGTGTAGTGTATAGGCCTACTTCATACCCTTCTGTGGCTTCTGTAGTCCGACCTGTTGATGTACCATGTCACGTGTTTCCTACTGCACATATTCCTACACGACCGACTTCCGGTACATCGGGTGCTCACTTCCGTTCTCCTTCTCCTAGGCCTGTCAGATATGCTATGCCATATCATGCACCTATACCGAGATGACAAGTGAGGGTTGCTCACCCACATCTGCCTAGATACCCAGCTAGGCCGGCGATGTCCCAGTATGCGGCTGCTTCCGGTTCTGCCTTACTTCCTCCTTCTGATAGGCAGTGTCCTCCAGCAACATCTATTCCTGCCAACCTCTTTGATAGGTTTAATAGATTGTCTGCTGACTTCGCAGCCCTACAGCGTGACATGTTGATGCCTCCACCACCATCTCCTACACCACTTCCGGTGCCCGTGTGGGCTGGCTATCAACCTCGCCCCGTATCATCAAGGAGGCCGACTTCCGGTTCCCATCCTCAGCTACCACTTGATCTCTCGCAGGGTAGTAGACCTACACCTCCCTCGTTTTTGCCCAGGTTTACCCCTGTGAATTCCGGGACAGTGAATAACGCTGAGACGGAAGCGGAAGAACGGACTTCCTTGTTTAATGCTGATCTGGACCTCGCCGCGTCCAGTTACTCTGATACACTGGCTCGCCTGTATGAGTTGTTTCCGGATATGACTCCTCCGCCAATTGTAGAATCCAGAAGGGTCACTGCGATGTCTGATCTCCGACAAGAGCCGTCACATCGCACGTCACTTCCGCCTTCTAGGGCCGTCTTTGAATGTGCTGAACGCATGCCTTCTCACTTCCTAAGACCCAAGATGAGAGGCAACGACAACAGGATTCTAGATCTCTTTTTAAGAAATCTACTGGTGTCTTCCCGCTGGAGCGACCCGTGTTCCGGTCGTATTCAGTACACGGTTCACCTTGGCATGATCGAGCAGCAGTCCAGGAACCAGAACTCGATCAGTTTCTTGGAGTTACTCCGCCGAAGAAAGACATTTCTCTTTCTGTCCGTCAGATTTGTCTACTGGAGGACACTTCTAGACAGGAGGTAGCGATTACTTCCCATCTCGATTGGTTTCTTTACGCCATTCGCACGATCCTTAATCGTATACCTCAAACGTCGCCTTCCGGTTATGTATCTGTTCCGGTGGATGACGTCAACCTGATGAAGGACTTCCTGACGGCAGCTGCGCGTGCAGGCGCGGACTTGATGGCATCCTCAGTCTTCATGTCCGCTATGTTTGTACACTTAAGGCGTCTCGCACTGTTTTCGGCCCTGCCTACGTATACTCCGTCCAGTGTGAGATCGACCTTATTTCGTTTGGGAGGTCCTTGTTGCTCTGGGCTATCTTCCTCACGAGGGCAAATCGGAGTTGACACCATCCCAGTCCCGAGTCTTTCTCGGAGTTTCCTACGACACCCTTTCAGCGTTAGCGAAACCTCCGGAAGACCGCTGGAAGAAAATTCTGACGTCGGTGCCGACGTTCCTGTCAGCATCGCACAGACGTGCTCTCCAGTTCGCTGCAATTATCGGCCTGTTAACATCAACTCAGGATGTAACACCTCGAGGTCGGTTGCAGCTTCGGCCGTTGATGATGCACCTCAACAACCATTGGCCGAAACGGCACCTGAATCCTACTGTCCCTGTGACAGAGGATGTCAAACGTCTCCTACGCTGGTGGCTGCAGCCGGAGAACGTGATGATAGGTGTCACCTTCCTACCCTTTCAGCCGTCCCGTCAACTGTTCACGGACGCATCGATGGAAGGATGGGGAGCACATTTGGGTTCGAGGTCAATATCCGGCTTGTGGAACGACAGCCAGGCCGTAACCCTGTCCATACAGAGATTGCTTCCAGACCTCAAGAACCAACGCTTGTTAGTAGCAACGGACAACACGACAGTCCTCGCCTACATAAACAAGCAGGGAGGGACTCACTCTCCCCAACTGCTGGATCAAGCACAGAAATTCTTCAGCCTATGTTGGGACAACGGAATTTCTGTGCGAGCTCGCCACATTCCCGGTCATCTGAACGTCTTAGCCGACGCACTGTCCAGACCGAATCAGATAATAGCGACCGAATGGCAGCTCCACGAAGACATCCTAGCCCAGATGTCTCGGATATGGGAGACGCCGAACGTAGATCTGTTCGCCACCCGTTGGAACCATCTACTGCCGGCCTATGTGTCTCCCGTTCCGGATCCAGCAGCCCTGGCAGTCGACGCCCTGTCTTTGGACTGGTCCGACATGATTGCGTACGCCTACCCGCCGCCAGCAATCTTGTCACAAGTCCTCCGGAAGATCCAAGCACAGCCGTGCGTGGTCTACCTTGTGGCTCCGTGGTGGCCCACTCGCCCTTGGTTTCCAGACCTGATGGATCTTCTCATAGACGTGCCTCGTCGGCTGCCGCTTTGGTGGAACCTGCTTCGTCAGCCGAGATCCAGCCTGTATCACTCGAATCCCGGTCTATTTCAACTGACCGCGTTCAAGTGCTCCAGCATCAGCTCGTTGAGGCTGGATTTTCTGTCGAAGCGTCCGAAAGGATGGTCCGGTCCACCAGAGCATCAACGACTGCGGTGTACCAGAACAACTGGAAGTCCTTCGCTACCTGGTGTTTTGGACGTGGAATTGTTCCAACCTCTGCCACTGTTCACCAGGTAGCAAACTTCCTTTTGCATCTGTTCTATGACAGGCAGCTTGTTCCGGCCACGGTCGACGGCTATCGGTCCGATATCTCCAGGGTACTTCAATTGACCACAGGTGTCAACCCATCACTCGACGTCAACCTTTCTGCCCTTCTTCGTTCCTTTCGGGTGGAGAGGCCTACTCCGACGCCGCAGCTTCCTAAATGGGATTTGGCTCTGGTTCTGAGACGGCTCTCTGAGCCGCCCTTCGAACCCATCGGCACCTGTGAGTTGAAGTTTCTATCTTACAAGACCGTATTTCTGATTGCCTTTGCCTCTGCCGCCCGCGTATCAGAAATCCATGCCTTGGACTTCAGGTCTTTGAGATACAACCCTAAGTGGACCTGGGTGGCGTTATCTACTCTCCCGGATTTTGTTGCGAAGAACCAGTCCCTCTACGACAATCTTCCGAGAGAGTTCGTCATCCCGGCTCTGTCCAACATCCTGTCCGCGGCTGTTGACGATGACAGAGTCTTGTGCCCCGTCAGAGCTCTCTCCTGTTACCTGGCATGTGTGGAGCATATGAGAGCTGGGCGGGTGCGTCTTTTCATCCCATTTGGGCCCTCTTCCAAGCAGGAGATATCTAAAAATACTATATCTTCATGGCTTGCCAAGACTATTCGTTTTGCGTACACGGACGTACCACCTGAGGTTATCTCCTTGTCCAAGGTCTCCGCCCATGAGGTCAGGGCCATGGCGGCATCCTGGCCTCTATGGACCAATAGATCCGTGTCCGACATAATGAGGGCCTGCTACTGGAGGAGTAATGTTACCTTCGTGTCTCACTACCTCCGGGATCTGACGCTCCAACGACGGGACATCTTCTCACTGGGACCCCTGGTGGCTGCCCAGTCAGTTGCGGACCCGTCTACGCAGTAGACCTCCTAGTGATTTTACCATTTTTTAAAAATCTGGTAAGTGTCTGCTCTCCCCAAATTTTCAAAAAAAGGGGGGGGGGCGGGAGGTTTTGGTCTAGTGCTTGTCAGCCATTCACTAGGCCCGCTTATATGTATATATTAGGGCTGGGTGATTATATCGATGGCCATACCGTCATGTTATATGTCTTTATGGCACTCGATTATCTCGCTGACTCCTGTTTTGCCTTGCGGCCTATGCTTGAGAACTTTTCTGTTTGACCACTATTTCCCTCCTCCTGCTATGATATTCTAGCAATAAGGTATGTGAAGGTAAGTTTTACAGCGTAGGAAATATGAAAAATTTGAAAATCAATTTTCCTATTTCTAAGCTAAAACTTACCTTCACATACTGTGATGGCCCTCCCAGCCTCCCCGCTAATGGGTTATTCACACTGCGATTGAATAGGAAAGAAGGAAGTGACGTGGTCAGACAGAGAGGATTCTGGGTACTCGCGCATGGGCATTGGGGCATTACAGGGACTATTTCTTTTGGTTCTGTGGTAAGGTTTTACAATGGGGCAATCGCATAGGAACACGATAGCAATAAGGTATGTGAAGGTAAGTTTTAGCTTAGAAATAGGAAAATTGATTTTCAAATTTTTCATTTTTTTGTCAGTAGATACATTATGATGACATTGTGTGTCTCATACAAAAATGTTGGTCAAATTCACTGTGACCCAAAAATCAAGAAATTATTAAAAATCATGATATTTTGTGTCCATAGATACATTGAGGGTCAAGATCCCAAAATCAGGAAATTGTTTAAAGACACATTTTTCTTTGTATGGGGGAGATATGTCACATACCAAAATTTAGGTCAAAGGTCAAGGTCACTGTGATCCCAAAATCAGGAAATCCTTAAAAATCACTGTTTAGTGTCGGTAAAGATAAATTAGGGGAACATGAAGGTCAAGGTCACTGTGACTCCAAAATCAAAGAATTGTTATTATGATTTTTTTTTAGTCTGGGAATGTGTCCTGTACCAAAATTTAGGTCAAGGAAATCATTTAAAGTCCCATATAGTGTCAGTAGATACATTTAATGTCCTGTACCAAAATCAAGGTCAACATCACCTCAAAATCAGGGAATTGTTAAAAGAATTTTTTATTTCCGTACATGTACATACATTAAGGGGAGGAGATGTGTCATGTTCCTAAATTTAGGACAAAAGTCAAGGTCACTGTGACCCCAAACTCAGGAATTGTGAGAGCTGTTTGCCGATATATATTCTCCGAGATCCCATAATAGGCCAATCATGATAATTCTGCCTATTTAATATTGATTGATGTTTCGTTCACTCTTTCCGCAAGACAGTCTTTTGATATTCACAGCCGCACGACAATTACCAGACTATTCGGCAGGAACAATCCTTCGAACTTTCTGAAGAAGAGCATTTACCACGAAACCATGGAAACCATGTGTAGACATGGAACCTTATTTGGATACTGTTTCACTCTTTTGTTTACTATCTTGGTCCACATGCCGGCGGGTGTAATTACAAGGGGAGTAATTTCAAAGTTGTTTCTCCCTTATTGGCCGACAGGTGTAGTTCGGGATTTATATATTATCAGAATGAAAATGTTGCGGTAATATTGTGGCAATATTTAAGGCAATATTGCTGCAACATAATTTTGTTGCCAGAACTAAGGGAAACAGGGTTTGATATTGTCACCGCTAGTGGCAATAAGTTCCGGCGATGTTGCCGCAACAGTATTCTTTGGAATATTGCCACAACCCTTTCTGGCAACAATATTGCCACAACCCTTTCTGGCAACAATATTGCCACAACCCTTTCTTCATGTTCTTGCGGTGACAGTTTCTGGCGATATAGCGTCAATATTCTCAAACAATATCTGTTTGACTGATTTCCAGTATTTGAACCCAAATAACAATTATCTTGACAATTTTACACGATAGATCCCTTAGCAAACTGAGGAGTATGCCTAACAGAGGTGTACCTTGGGAAGACTACGCCTCAAATATGGAAATGCAGAGGAGTACTCCTCAGTACACTGCAGACTGTCTTATGAAGCCTCCTACTCCTCACTACACTGCGGCGACTTTGTTTTCCAAGCCCCCTACTCACTACACTGCTGGGGCACAGCCTAAAATCCATCTTCATTTTATCAAGCCAATTTCTACGTTCCCACTTCGAACTTCCCTTGATATATCTGGCCACCTTCAATGTTCAAAGACCTTAAAAATAGACATGAGACGTCACTGACCTCGAAACCATTTGAATTTTGAAATCATGTCCTATAAGAACATTATTGATTGGCTGACCTATATACTTGGCTAACACAAGCACCATATTAGGAGGAATGATGCCGCTTACTTGAGGATGATGTCACTCTACAGACAATCGGTGTGTACGTTCTGATTGGCTCGTATCTCGTTCATAGGTGAAATTTACACCTCGGATTTTGAACACTGAAGGTGGCCAGATAAATCAAGGCAGGTTCGAAGTGGGAACCTAGAAATTGACTTGATTAAATGAAGATGCCTACATGTACTCCTCCCTACACTGCAGAGACTCTCTACCATCTGCCTCAGTGCTAATGTTTTAAATGTTTGTAAAACCGACTGAAAATAAAATTTGAAATGAAATGAAATGCCTGCCTACTCCTCTGGGTACACTGCAAACTCTGACCTAGTTTCCCTTGCATGAGTTACACCCCCTACTGGACTCTTTGCTGCAGAATGGTAGATTTAAACATCACCAGCTAACTGATTTTGAAAAAGGTGGGCAAATAAGTGAAGTCGTTGTTACAAGTGGTGGGTGATTAGATCTTCTTTTGTATGATGCAGAACTTCCATTATTATATCATACACCATGATAATTGTAACTGGGTACTCCTCGGCCTACACTGCTGCATACACTGCACAGTCCACTGAAGAAGCACTCCTCTGCCTACACTGCAGGCTACACTGCAGTCTACACTGCAGCCTTATCTCCCTAGTATAATCCGTGGCGTGTCCGACTCCTCTTCCTCCTCGCATAATGGTGTGGCGCGGGATAGGGTGGGGCGAGAGACCTGGGGTTTTCACTACCTGAGATTCCATGGGCCAGACTTGCACCCTACAGTAGAATGGGTCGACTGCGCATGCGCGATGAGTAGTGCACGATGAGTAGTATAGAAAGGGCACGCCATTTCCCTATGTTAATAAAAGGAGCTGAACTACTATTTAAATAATTGGGGCACTCCTCTGGACAGTGTAGTCTGAAGAGGAGTAATCTTACACTGTCACCTACACTGCACCAGAGGAGTAATCCTCAGACCACACTGCAACCTCATGTAAATTTTTGGGACAATCCTCTAGCTACACAGCAGACTACACTGCAGCCTACTCCTCCAGATGATGCAGCGTAGTTGCAGTGTACATTGCACACTATCCTACAGGTACTCCTCTGGCTACTTCTCTGACATGTCTGACTACACTGCACTACTCCTCAGTTTGCTATTGGCTGTTAGTAACTAGGGCGGAACGTCACCAGCTAATAAACAAAGAAGTTATCCATATTATTATTGTTGCATATGTTTTACACAATGTTTCCTGTATTTTATTAAAAAAAAATATCATGGTTTAATTTTTACAGAATGAGCGCCGAGCCACTGCAACAAACAGAGAAATATGAGAGAATGTATTATTGATGGCGACTGTGATGAAGAATCTCTGCAGGAGAAGGATCAAACATGTGATAGGAATATTGGCAATAGCCGCAGTCATTTTCCTGTTCTTTCAGATATTCGCCTTGGACATTTTGACAAGGTCTCATAGCAGTAAACGACAGTCAAGAGATGAATCGGTAGTGAATTCACCTAAAATGACTGCTCAATTGTCTGAGAGGTTCGGAGAAATGAGGAAAGAATATTCTGAAGGCTCAAAGTTTGACAAATCTGGAATTGAAAGTGGAGGTAGAAATGTGCTCAAAGGAAATGTTATCTTGGGTGCTCCAGTTGACCTGCACAGCAAGTATAAACCAGATGAAAATGGTTTATTTACCTGTCTAACAGATGCTATGGTAAGACCACATAATAGATGTAAGTAAATATATATATCCGGTATATTTATATGCTGTGGTTTTGTAATTGTTCATATCTATCGAGCCCATAGCTTTAGACATATTAGATGCGGAAAGCTGAGCTCGTTATAGGATCTAAATTGTGTCAGTGGATGTCTGTGTCCCTGTTCTTGTCCCTGTCCAAAAAAGTGATTGGGACTTTTCTCCTGATGTATACCCCCCCAACTCTCATATATTCCAGGAGCTTTAATACATGTACATCATGGTACACTTACGGTAATTTCCCTAATTATTCACACTTCAGTGATGAAACTCGCCACTTCAAAAATTGGCTACTTTCGAATTTTTTGTCGACCTAATTCCAGAAAAACGTGAGTGTTCGATTATATGTTACGCCGATTTTCATGGAAGATTCAAAATGGATTGATATCTCTATCATAGTTTGTTTAAAAGACTTTGGGACTCTTATATCCATTCGTAATGAAAATAGTTACATCTGTTCTTTGAAAGCAATTATAGCAAAGACTCGACGTTCATACATGTGCAGTTTATTTTATCGGTTTTGACTCCTGAATCGAGTTTTAGACTGTAGGTAATTCAGTCTGATTATATTGCTGGTGTTTTTCTGCATTCACAAATAATATCATAGGTGGTTAAAACTTGATTCTTAGTCACATATTCCCTTTACTTTTGGGGGAAAGAACTCTGTGACAAAAACGGGAGTGTTCGAATTTAATATTTTTATTGAAAATACTTGGTTTTCGTTTTATTAGGATGGGGCAAATCACAACAGGGGAAAAATCGGCCGTTTTTCGAATTAAATTTGGAAGATGAATAATTAGGGAAATTACCGTATTCAACCCATGCACTACCCTCGGGAAGATGTCCCACCAAATGTTAAAGTTTTGGACTATCCAGATTCCTATCCACAACTTTTCAGCCACACCCCATGTTTCCTGAACATGCACTGAGTCCCACATTTCATCTCCTAACATGCCTAAAGTAAGCTTCACCCGACCCCATACTCTCATATATTTTGGGAGCTTACATCATCCTACACTTATTCAACCCATCTGCTACCCTCGGGGCACCGAACCTCACCCTCTATCTCCTAAATTAATCTTTGCCTGAGCCCATACCCTTATACAATGTATATTCCAGGAGCTCGCATCATGCTACCCTTACTCAATGCATTGTCTGACCCCATACCCTAATATTTAAATTTCTAATTTTATATCTCTAATATGTGATACTAACCTACTATTAGATGAGATGCAGTTTACATTGTATATACACACACACACACATATGCTGAATCACCTATAATATATTTCTTTACAGTGATTACTAATAGTTTGATGACATTATTTTATTTCCGAAGTACGATATGAAATGAATTTCGTGTCCTCTTAAATGTTACATTTCCTTCAATTTACTAGAATCATTCTATCCCACATCGTATGATTTACCCTGCTTTTTTTGCACGAACCATATTTGTGTCCACACATTTAACTTACTATAGAACTGAGTTCTGAAAGTTTGGGTGCACATTGTGCATGCAGTGATCAGTTTCCTGAATTGAATTGAATTTCCGACCCTGTGGTTCTTCAGACTGACAGATGGTGGCATGTAGTTGTTAGTGTGGTTGTTTCATGTTCAGGGAGCTTTCCATGCCCTTCATGTTAGAAACCTTACCAATACATGTACTCTGAGAGAAGGTTCCCTCCCCCGGGGCACTCAGCCCCGGCCACCTTCTATCTCCTATTCTAAGTCTCGCCCAACCCCATACTCTCATATATTCCAGGAGCTTACACTACCCTCAGGAGTATGTCCCCACCCCCGGTCACCAAGCCCTACCCTCTATCTCCAAAACTAACCCTAGTCTGTCACACCCTCATACTAACCCTCAAACTAACCCTAGTCTGTCAGACCCTCATATTGTGTTCAAGCTTACATGTATGTACATGTATCCAATATATCTTGGCAGAAAGTTGAAATTTGAGTGTTTTGCAAATGTTGGTCTAATTCTGGCACCCCTAAATGAATTACAATCCCAAAAGGGCTTGATTCAACAGGCGAAGCCCTACATGTATGTTATCTGAGAAAGCAGTAAGTACATGTATCACTTATCTCCTCATAAATAGCGGTTAGCCCTTTTTTATATGCCCATCGAGGCTGTTTTATGTGATAGTGAGTCCATCTTCTGTTATCTATTAACTTTTGATGTAGACTGTGATATATCAGATACCATGTTATGGAGTTTTACCAAACTTACCCATGGGGCAAGAGGTCAAAATGTCAAAAGTCACTATGGCCCAAAAATCAGGAGACCTTTATGTTATAATGTCCAGGCTGTAACTCCAGTTTAGGGATCCATGTGCATTGTGATGACATCTGGCTATACAAGAAGCCTATTGATTTCACTATCTGTCCTTTCATCCGTCTGTTAAATTTTCTTGCCTGTGTGATCTTCTATTCTCAGGTATGGATTGATACCAAACTTTGGTTATGCTTTACCAATGGAGAAAAAAGGAACACTCTATATTCATTTTTTGGTCAAATGTCACTTGAGGTACAAAAACCCCTACCCCCCCCCCCCCACCCCAAAAATATCAAAACCTGTATACCTCACACTCCTGTCAACGAAGAAACCTATTGAAACCTAAATGTCAAGGTCACTAAAGCCTGAACACAGGAAATATTGAAAGTATTGATGTCTGAGCTACAAACTCCAGTACGAGGATCCGTGTGGAATATGACACAATTATTCCAGATATGTACCTCAATCACATGACATTTGGGCTCTGTCTGTTCATCCGTCTGGCTGTCTGTCATGTCTGTTACCTTCAGTTCTCCATGTGATATATCCGTTTCTGTTGTGACATTTAACTTTCAGTATGCTGATCAACTTAGAAGAAAGAAAGAAAAGTGTTGATTTTGAGTTCAAGGCCAACATTTTGCATATATATATATATATATATATACATGTACACATGTATTTGAAGTCCAAATGATAATAATTTTAATATAGGATCACAACTATTAAATCTTGTCAATATGCGGGCATAATTTGTTGAAGCCACTTGGGCTAAATTTAAAACATTGATTTTTACGGAAATTTTGAATTGAGTTTGCATAAAAAAAATGATATTTATCATTCTTGTAGAGTATACACATAAAAAAAACTGACTTTCTGCTGATAATTTCTCTATCTGCTGATAATTTCTCTATCTGCTGATAATTTCTCTATCTGCTGATAATTTCTCTATCTGCTGTGCACATACTTTTGTTTTCAGGAGAAGATTATTTTCTCCAAAGTAAACGATGATTACTGTGACTGTACAGATGGATCAGATGAGCCAGGAACATCAGCCTGTGATAGCCACAATCAGTCCAGGTATGTAAACGATGATTACTGTGACTGTACAGATGGATCAGATGAGCCAGGAACATCAGCCTGTGATAGCCACAATCAGTCCAGGTATGTAAACGATGATTACTGTGACTGTACAGATGGATCAGATGAGCCAGGAACATCAGCCTGTGATAGCCACAATCAGTCCAGGTATGTAAACGATGATTACTGTGACTGTACAGATGGATCAGATGAGCCAGGAACATCAGCCTGTGATAGCCACAATCAGTCCAGGTATGTAAACGATGATTACTGTGACTGTACAGATGGATCAGATGAGCCAGGAACATCAGCCTGTGATAGCCACAATCAGTCCAGGTATGTAAACGATGATTACTGTGACTGTACAGATGGATCAGATGAGCCAGGAACATCAGCCTGTGATAGCCACAATCAGTCCAGGTATGTAAACGATGATTACTGTGACTGTACAGATGGATCAGATGAGCCAGGAACATCAGCCTGTGATAGCCACAATCAGTCCAGGTATGTAAACGATGATTACTGTGACTGTACAGATGGATCAGATGAGCCAGGAACATCAGCCTGTGATAGCCACAATCAGTCCAGGTATGTAAACGATGATTACTGTGACTGTACAGATGGATCAGATGAGCCAGGAACATCAGCCTGTGATAGCCACAATCAGTCCAGGTATGTAAACGATGATTACTGTGACTGTACAGATGGATCAGATGAGCCAGGAACATCAGCCTGTTATAGCCACAATCAGTCCAGGTATGTAAACGATGATTACTGTGACTGTACAGATGGATCAGATGAGCCAGGAACATCAGCCTGTGATAGCCACAATCAGTCCAGGTATGTAAACGATGATTACTGTGACTGTACAGATGGATCAGATGAGCCAGAAACATCAGCCTGTGATAGCCACAATCAGTCCAGGTATGTAAACGATGATTACTGTGACTGTACAGATGGATCAGATGAGCCAGGAACATCAGCCTGTGATAGCCACAATCAGTCCAGGTATGTAAACGATGATTACTGTGACTGTACAGATGGATCAGATGAGCCAGGAACATCAGCCTGTGATAGCCACAATCAGTCCAGGTATGTAAACGATGATTACTGTGACTGTACAGATGGATCAGATGAGCCAGGAACATCAGCCTGTGATAGCCACAATCAGTCCAGGTATGTAAACGATGATTACTGTGACTGTACAGATGG
>JAVTVY010048507.1:0-24440 GCA_036873755.1 Hanleya hanleyi | reverse complement strand
CGCTAGAGGCGGTGAAATGAGGGCGGACCCGTGTTGGATCAGACGTTGAACGAAGTGCGTTTTTCCCGACCCTGTCGGTCCAGCGATGAGGCACGTGAAAGGATGCTGCCACCGAGGGTCCATAGTTTTTTTAATTTTTTTATTTGGTGATTTGCGCTCGCCGATTAGAAGCCCACCAGCGTTGTTGGGGATCCCACCGGGGATCGTAGTCGATTGGATGCCGTTGTGGTGGTAAACGTGGTGATTCACGGGGATCCACTGCAAATATGTTGAGCAACGTATTGGTGGTGGTACTAGGTGTGGGTGGTGATGAGGTGGAAGCGCTTCTCAGGGATGACGGCGTAGGAGGACGTCGTGGCGTGGTTGGAGTAGTACGGGGCGTCGTCGTGGTCGTGGATGGCTGGATGGTGCGGGCCAAGGGTAACGGGGTGGTGGTGATGGCTGGAGTAGACGGTGGTGTGGTCTGGGTTGATACGTGGCGCACCCTTGACGTCTTGGCTGGCGTAGGCAGCGTCGTGGTCGTGGTCGTGGTGGACGTGGTGGATGACGGAGAACGCAGGGTGTTCAAACAGGATAGCACCGTCGTCAAATCGTAGAACACGCCTGTAAATAACGTACCCACAAGCACTACTACACACACTAGAGTACCCACTTGTGCTTTTCGAGTTCGTAATAGTAAAGGTAGACGTGTCCTATCCATGGTACAATCCTACACTGAAGGCGGGTGGTGATCGGGGTTAGAATTTATAGAAGTTTCATGTCACGGCCGGACACCCAGGAATTAAACGAACGAGGCCATCCTTGCCATTTGACGAGATGATAGGGAATGCCACGGCGACGTTCCGTTTTCAAAATCTTTTCCACCGTGTAATAGTCTTTGGGTGTTTTCACTATGGGTTGCAATTCTGCCTCGTAAAACGTGCCTTGCAGTCTCTCTCCTTGTAGATCTTCCAGTTGATAGACGTGTGGCTGTCGAGGTTTATGGCGAACGATGACAAAGTGCTCGTCACTCCAGTTGGGCAAATAACTTTTCTCAAATTGACCTTTCACTTTACTGATCCGTACCACATCGCCACGTTTGTACCGGGGTGCCGTGAGTGGTTGTGAACTGGATGAGTACAGCGTAGCACGCACTTGATGTTCGTTGCGTTCTGTCACAGCACGGGGAGCTCGCTGGATACTGCGATGATAGGCGCGATTGTAGCCTTGGACCAGTTGAGGTAATACATCGATGTAGCGTCGAGTGTTTTGGGCGGTAAAATACTTGTACATGCGGCCTTTGAAGGTACGATTGAAACGTTCCACCACAGAAGCTTTCGTCTCGTTGTACGTATGAAAGAAAAATACCTTCTGTTTCTTAAGAAAGGCTTGAAAGGGTCGGTTGAGAAATTCGGTGCCTTCATCTGTTTGTAAATAAAGAGGTTTGCGCCCCGTCTTGAAAATCTGCTGGAAGGCTCCTATGAGATTCTCTCCTGTTTTGGTGCGAATGGGTAGTACCCAGGCATACTTGGATAGAATATCGATACAGGTCAATATATACCGATGTCCATCATTGTGAGGTGCAAAGCGACTCATGTCCACTAAATCCGCCTGCCATTGCGCGTCTATCCCGCCGACGATCACCCGGTTACGGCGAAAATGACGTCGGGCTGCTCGGTGCAAACTATAGGTGTCTTGAGTTTTTAACCAGTCTCGAACTTGAGTTCGACTGATGCCTTGAGAATGGGCAGCTCGAGAGAGCGCTCCGACAGCGCTATATGCGGCTGGACTCGTGGGGTTGTAATACAGATCGCTTAACACCTCGTTAATCACTGTAGACTGCTTTTTCCGGTCCCGCGGCTTCATCACGGACTTTTTCTTCTTCATCGTTCTGGGTCGCTTCATCAGGTGACACTGTCATTCTAGCCTGTGTGCATTCTATACATATAGTATTTTCCCCATCAGCTTTTTTTTCATCAGGTTCATCTAGCGCGTGTTCGATAGCACGAGCCCATGCCAATTGGTGGGGTGATCGGTCGTCCGGTGTAAACAACTGGTCCACCATAGGGACTACTTTCTCCAAGGCTGACCACAGAGAGGGAGTTAGGAGGAAACTTCGCGCCGGCTCTTGGTAGCGACCCACCCGTGGAAAGAGCACAGTATGGTATACGTAGTTGGCCTTGTCCAGGTGGATAAGGTGTCCGTCTAACTCACCGCTCAACACCCGTTTAAACTTAGTCCAGCCATCACGCTCTAGTGTCACCCTATTCGATAGAGTCTCAGCGTGCTCAAAGCAAATAGGTCCACAATCTTCGACCAGGGTGACTTTAGCTTCATACACGTATAAGCCCACATTGGGTGTAAGAGGCAGGATGGCTTGTAGTGACATGCTTGCTCTAAATCTCGAACGGCGAATGACCCACACTCTGTCTTAGCCCTCGTATTTATAGGGTCAGGTACTATACTGTCACTCTAGCCTCTGTGCATTCTATAGTATTTTGCCCATCATCAGATATTTTTTTCATCAGGTTCACTCAGCGCGTCTTCCCTAGCACGAACGCACGCTAATTGGTCGGGTGATCGGTCGTCCGGTGTAAATAACTGGTCCACAATAGGCACTATTTTCTCCAAGGCTGACCACACAGAGGAAGTTAGGCTGATACTTCGCGTAGGCTCTTGGTACCGCCCCAGACGTATGTGGCCGGGCGGTACGGAATATACGTACATGGCATTGTCCAGGTGGATGACGTCTCCGTCCAACTCACCGCTCAACACCCGTTTAAACTTAGTCCACCCATCACGCTGTAGTGTCACCGGATTCGATAGCATTTCAGCGGGCGTCCAGTAAATAGCTTGATGGTCTTTCACCAGCGTCACTTTATCTTGATAAATGTATAACCTCACACTGGGTGTAAGAGGCAGGATAGCGCGTAGTGACATGCTTGCTGTAAATGTCGAGTGGAGAATAACACACACTCTGTCTCATCCCCTGTATTTATAGCGTCAGGCCCTATTCTGTGAGAGGAGGGTAGGGTGGAGAGAGCACTTTATCCACCATGGGCACCACTTGTTGTAAAGCCGTCCAGAGTTCGGGATCCAGCGTAAATCCCCCGCGATTCAGACATAGAAGTCGGGCAAAATACGGGCCGCGGAAAATGTAGACGTCCTGACACAGGTGTATACTATCCCCATCGAGATCGCCGCATAACACGCGTTTCAATGTAGTCCAGCCTTCCGGGGTTAAAGACACACGGGCCGGTTCCGATGTGCACCAACAGCGGGAATCGTCATCAAACAATTCCACGCGTTCAGGATATAATAATAACGTACAATCCCGGGTCAGTGTACGCGTGGCTAGTGAATTCGCTTCTGGGTAGAGTAGATCATGAACGTCGGTGATTATAGCTTTCAGCGCCTGCCATAATCCCGGTCGCAGTACAATAGCGGCGCCTCCACACTGTTCAAGCCGCGGAAAAAAAGAATCCGCTCTTCCACTCCGCAGGTAGACACCCAGTCCTACATGCATAAAATCCACTTCGGGTTCTTTTCCCTGTAACAAGCGTGCTAATAGCGCCCAGCCTGGTAGGGTTAAACATAATTTCACTTCTTTAGGATGTTCCTGGATAAGTTGCAATTCATCATCATACACCATGAGAATGACATCCGACGTCAATTGAAAGAACGCGAGCTCCTTTCCCGGTGCTGCCATAATGATAAATGACAAAAAAATACCGCGCCAGACAAATTATATAGATCGATTCTTGCTAATGGGAATAAAAAAATTGTAAATAAAAAATACCCTGTAGAAAAAATAATTAAAATTGACAATGCAATTTTTGTAGACGGACCCAGAGTGCATAAATTGATATTCTTGAATCATTAACATGATAAAAATAAAATATTATCATTGCTGGCATCGTATATCAAGTCCTCATAATTACCCGAACAATGCCTAGTGCTCTAAAATAGCCAAACCCGATCCTTGCAAAGCCATACTATATATGTAATAAATGCTAGACGTACGTGAAGGGTTTTCTTCAATGTTAAATTCTGTACCTTGTGTGCCCTAGTGCGCTTATAAATTTAAAGAAACGTTAATTCAATGAAACAATTCATCAAATAGGTAGCCCACATCCTCTGCTTGATTCTACTTCAATCAAACAATGTAATTCATACGACAAACACATTTAATAAATTACCAAAAGCATGAATTAGAACAAAAGCGGGGTGCCATTTGTTTACAGGAAAAAATGGGACGCAACTCTGTTTTGACACGAAAATTTGAATCGAAACGGCGTGCGTTGTGTTTGTTACGGTGAAATGAAGGGTCTGTTTTTTATCATTTTCTACCGTTCCCTTTGGATAATCGCGCTGAAATTTTCCCCGAGCTAGTATAAGGGGGTAAGTGATACTCTTCATATATTTTTAGAGAGGAAAATTAATTTATTTTCAGTGTAGCGGATTTTTCCTACTATCGTACTTTCCCATTAGGCGAGTAAAATTCATACAATAACAATAGAGTCGAACGGTAGGGAGCTAAAATTTTACATACTATACCCTAACTTGTCTAAGTTTAATTAGAAATAAAATATATACGGCAGTGATATTTTATTGTCAAAATACAGCCTTTTATAAATGAAAAACAAACACACGCCGAATTTCATGTTACGCTTGAAACATGACGGCTTCGCCGACGTCCGCGCGACGTCTATATATATCCCGGCCCAGATTTCAAAGGCCCATTCGAAAACCTTTACAGCTATCAACATGTCACAACCAGCCAAAATATCAACGACGAGTATCATCAAGCCCACAGGGAGGAGGAGGACATTATCAAGACGCAAGAAACAAGTAATGCGGAGGGTCATAAAAGAATTCTGGACCCAAGAGTTCGAGAGTTGGGAGGCAGCACTGACGCACACCACGGTACCAGGGCTCGCCACGGCCAACAATGTGCGGGCGTTGTTGGAGTCGGTGAATACAACGATTCCCGAGGAGGGGTGGTTCACCTTATTAAACCAGGTGATGAAGCAAGAAGCCATCCCTCCTGCGGGAACGACGCTCCAACCAACGACGACAAGAACAACGTTTGAGAACCTAAGGTTCTCTTAAATCCGTCACCACGGGCAACAACAACAGCGCCCAGACCACCATCGCCCTTCCCCCTCCAAGACCTGCCCTCTTCCCTGGACGATGACGATGACAGCGATACACCCCTGATCATCTGGGAACAGCCTCCCCCCAACATCGCTGCTGCCATTTTTATGGATGGGCACCCCATCGACGCGGACATCGGTAAAGATGGGCTGTCACCCTATAGGTACTTCTCCACCAGCCAGCAGGGGAGTAGGCCACTCCCCCCTGAATAAAAACAGGGTTAAAAAATAATAACCGTTCTTGTCAGAACGTCCTGAATAAAAACAGGGTTAACAAATAATAACCGTTCTTTTCAGAACGAAACCATCCTTCGAAAGAGGGCTTCTAACTTGGCACATCAATTTCAAAAGCATACACCCCCAGCCCCCTTTATTAGCAATGCATCACGAAAAAATAAACAACCCCTGGCCGATATCAAACAGTTCTTGTCAGAACTAATCTCTCTATTAAAAACACAGAATTTTTTCTCTTCCCCCATTAATTGTCCGAACCATAACGGACTATTTTTTTATTTTAATATGTCCGACGATAACGGACTATTTTTTTATTTTAATTTATTACAACCCGAATAAATAACGGGTTGAAATTTATAGCACAGGGATAGGTGGGAATCTGTTTTTAATTTTTAGGGTGGTTATTAAAAAATAACCGTTGGGATATGTAATAAATTACATTGTTGAGAGGGGTTGTTCACGCTGTGTTCTTCTTTCAGCGCATACGGAACATGTCAAAGGCAGTAATTCACACATTCGAGGCCTGTTGGGTTGTGCACACGTTGGAATCTGGGCGAATTTATGAATACAACTTTCACATAAAGCCTGATGTCCACAGGGGAAGATGGCAAATTTTGCGAATTGGTTCGGGCATTCGACACAGGATAAATATAAGTCTCTTTGACGTTCTGTTTTTGACCCCAGTGTTGTTGTTGTCGCTATGGCCCAAACATAATGGACATCGTCTTGATTTTGGTTTATTTTGCTGTTCTTGCTTCTGTGTGTTCGCACATCCTTGCGCATTTTTCTCACATCTTTCCGACGTCTAGCGGTCCTTACATCTTTCCTCCTTTGGGGTACTATGGTGTCTCCCCTGTTTTCCGTCTGCTCATCTTGGTCTGATGAAGTATCTGTTGTTTGGCTTGTGCTTTGTTGTGCCATTTCTCCATTTTTTTCTTTAACTGGTGGTGTCAACATAGAGTCTATATCATCAAAACATTGTTCAACATTCGGTGTGGGTGCTAGGGCAAAGAAGTTACCCAGCGGCGCTGTGTCCGGAGGATCTTCACAATGGACTGTAGCAGCATAATTCACGGGTTCAGAGGGGAATAAATCCTTGATTATCGCCTCCAACCAGGGTTGGTCATCTTCCAAATTAATGACATCGCCGAGCAGTGGTCCATCATCATTTGGGATGAAGTCTGATTTATCCATGATTTGCAACAAATTTGCCTGCATCACTGATCACTGAGGCTAATTGTGAATGTCTGGAAAAAAACTGCAGGCTATTTATAATGTAAAAAGCGCGGACGGCAGCGACAACACTGTGTCGTTTGCTACCACGGACGCTGCGAAAATCTGTGTGTGTGTTTTTTTTCATTTATAAACGGCTGTATTTTTACAATAAAATATCACTGCCGTATATATATTTTATTTCCAATTAAACTTAGACAAGTTAGGGTATAGTATGTAAAATTTTAACTCCCTACCGTTCGACTCTATTATTATTGTCTGATTTTTAGTGAATTTTACTCGCCTAATGTTAAAGTCCGATAGTAGGAAAACTCCGCTACACTGCAAATAAATTGATTTTCCTGACTAAAAAAACATCCAGACTAGAGCTGACAATCTTATAATATTACTGTGAAAATTCCAACGAATTTATCGAACTAAAAGTTTGAAAAAAATAAAACACAACATTTTTTAGCAGATAGCATAATCTTGCACTCACTCACACCCACAGGCCGATTCACAGCCGCCATCTTGTCCCACCACCCACAGCCGCCATCTTGTCCCACCACCATCTTGCACTCACTCACACCCACAGGCCGATTCACAGCCGCCATCTTGTCCCACCACCCACAGCCGCCATCTTGTCCCACCACCCACGGGCCACCATCTTGTCCCACCACCCACAAGCCGTGTAGACTATAAATAACGTGTGGTCTGTTGTCATTTATTCACAAAATACAATTATGAGTTCAAGAAGACGACCCTTGTTTACCCACCACGCTGCGAGAGATCCAAGACATGATGCTGCTGCTACAGAACACAGAGAGATGGTTAGCAGTGAAGAAGTTGGAGGAATAACGATAACCACAAGTTTTCAGAGGGTTCTGGAAGACGAAACCACGTTAATACGCAGTACAGAAGAACTTGCAGGAGAACTCCGGCGAAATATACGAGCAGAAGAAGATAGACGATTGCAAAGACGAAGTCAACAACAGGACGAGGAAATCAACAGAATGGAGGCCATTGAAGAAGGAGAAAACGAGGACAATGATATCACGGATGGGGAACAAGACAGCGAGCTTCCATGGTTAAATACTAGACCGCCCATTACAACAACAACAACGATGTCTACGGAAACTATAACCATTTCGGCTGCAGAAACTCCACCACAACAATGCCCACACGAAGCCGAGGTATTCCGCCTCAACGAAGTGATTAACACCATGCGTGAAAACATCACTGGAATGGAGGTGACAATGAATGGAATGGAGGCTGAGATTTCCATACAGAAGAAAGAACGACATATAGAAGAAAGAAAAAAACGATGTAGTATTTGCACGCTGTACTTCCCTGTGGACATCTGTGCCTGTGCAAAGACTGTTGGGTGACACTGTCGTGTGAAGGAGCCATGTGCCGCTGCGTTGACGCCGGAGAGGAACATCTCAAAATAAAATGCCCCATATGCAGGAAGCATATAGGTGGTATCAAGAGAATCTACCGCGCATAAGTGTCGTGTAACACTTTCAAAGGCCCTTTTCAGGGCCAACCCATCTTTCCGGAAGTGGAAACTTCTTTCAACAAAGCACAAAAATTAACACCAACTCCCATCATCCTTTCCCCAAAGAAAACAATTTTTTTTAAATTTTTGGTACATTTTTTTGAAATTATTGAAAAAAAGAGGAAATTGAAGTGGGGGAGACAAGGGGAGGGGGGGAGGGAAATGGAATAGCCAAAAAAATTTTTTTTTAACATTTAATAAAAAAGGAAAAAAAGATTCATGGAGCCAAAAAAAATCTTTTTCATTTTCTATGTTTTTTTAACAATTAAAAAAGGGTTTGAAAAAAGGGGTAATGGGGGGAGAGGGGGGGACAAGGGGGAAAGCAAGGTTGATGGAATAGCCCCAATTTTTTCTTTAAAAATGGACCCATGGGGTCGAGTGAGGTATCAAATTGAAGGTTAGGTGAAGGGGCATGTAATGGGTTGGGTGTGGGATTGAACTATCGGCATTGTGCGCATGCGCGGTGGCCGAAAGGTATGGAAATAGACGTTTTGGAGCTAGGGGATAGCCAAAATTTTTTTTTTTTAAAATGGACCAATGGGGTCGAGTGAGGTATCAAATTGAAGGTCAGGTGAAGGAGCATCTAATGGGCTGGGTATGGGGTTGAATTAGGGTGATTCCGCGCATGCGCGGCGGCCGAAGGGTGTGAAAATAGCCTTTTTGGAGCTAGGAGAGGCTCTAATGGTCCAATGGGGTCGAGTAAGGTATCAAATTGAAGGTGAGGTGAAGGGGCATCTGATGGCCTGGGTGTGGATTGAATTAGGGTGATTCTGCGCATGCGCGGCGGCCAAAAGGGTATGAAAATAGCCTTTTTGGAGCTAGGAGAGCCCCTAATGGACCAATGGGGTCGAGTGAGGTATCAAATTTTCATTTTTTTTTCAATAATTTCCAAAAATTTAAAAAAAAGAATGAACACTAAGCATTTTTTTAATTTTCTACTATTTTTTATTAACACAAATAGAATGAACGTATTCACAAGGGTATTGAATTTTAATACAATTATATCTGAGTATTGAATTTTTAATACAATTAACAGTAAAAAAACTCTTTTTAATACAATTATACGCTCTCAAGCCACTTCAATGAATGTGTATGGTAAATGTTTTTCAACACTTGTTCTCAATAGTTCACCAACAAGACTTGTTTGAATTCATCATCATCTTTCCGGCCCTGGTGCACGTAAATGTAGGTAATAATCTCTTCACGTGGAATTTTGGAAGGACAGGCCGCTTCTACTGCCCGGGCATTTTGCCTCTCCGTCACGGTCTGTAGTGCTTCAGTGATCAGTGCGTATGAGGGTACGCTAGTGTCCTCTGGAATTTGAGGTCTGATCAGATCCAGGACTGTGTCGATGTACTTCTGATAAATATAGTGTTGCACCTGGTAGGCCAGAGCTGAACGAATTGCACTGGCGAGACTCTGCAACTGCCGCCACGCCGTTAATTTCAAAGTGACACCCTGAGGACAAGCAACAAGCTCTTGCGTATCTAACCGCCTTCGCCATTTACGGATATGCACGAGGAGCTGGTCGTTGTAATAGGCACAGCTCACATAGATGTCGTCACCCACATGAAATTTCGCTTCGTCACTCCCCTGGTCACGAATAACCGCATCGATGGCGTAATCAAAGGTCTCCAGTTTTTGCCAGGAAGCGTAGGTCAAGGCAATATGCTTACCGGGTCTGTCGTTAAAGCCCGCTGCATTAAAATGCACTTCTTCGTCTTTCACACTCACTGTTAAATAGGGTGAAAGCTCCCAAATGTCCGTGTGAGCTGCCTGGTAAGCTTGCTGGATGAGGTTGTTGATCTCCTGGACAGACATAGGAAGTTCTACCTCTTGTTTCACTTGCTGGGGTACTACTGGCTGCTCAACCACAGGTATTTCTAACGGTGTTAGTCGAGGGCGTTTGGGTCGTCCAGCACGTTTAGCAGGTGTACTCTCTGGGGTAGTGGTGTGCGTACGTTTGCTAGCTGTACGCTCTTCGGTGGTGGTATCCATCACTAAGATATCATCATCTTGTATAACGTCGTCGGCTTCAAGTAGATCTGCTAGTTCTTCATTTCTCGTGATCTTCAACCCCTCCACGAAGGCTGGAAATGCATTGGGGCCACAGCGCAGTAGACCGTCGATGAGAGCTCTGTTTTGTCGTGAAGCGGTGTTCTCCGCCATGATATCTTCGACACCCTGTTTCAGGAGTATGTTTTCCTGCATAAGGAAATCACATAGATCAGGCACATGCTCCATCTCATCAACGAGGCGAACACGGTTCTTTCGAAGCGTGACTAGGTCGGCTGACTCCATGACTATGGGCTCAGGCTGATGAGTAACTGCTACGGTGTAAAAGTCTGGTGAATTTGCACTGGTAAAAGTGAAAAAAGTAAAGGGTTCTCCACAGCTCATACAAAACAGGCAAGCAGGCTAGATGACTGACTAGAGGTGAAGCAAGCAGGCAGGCAGGCAGGTAGACAGGCTGGAAGGCTCGTCAGGTCAGGTAAGTCACAGTGCTCCGCAAAAGTAGTGCAATGAATACATCCCTACCCTAAAAATCAACTCCTTTTATACGTTTTTCTATAATCCGCCATCTTGTCCCACCACCCACAGCCGCCATCTTGTCCCACCACCCACAACCGCCATCTTGTCCCACCACCCACAGCCGCCATCTTGTCCCACCACCCACAACCGCCATCTTGTCCCACCACCCACAGCCGCCATCTTGTCCCACCACCCACAGCCGCCTCCACAGCCGGGTGTGAGCGAGTGCAAGATTATGCTATCTATCACACCCGCCATCTTGTCCCACCACCCACACGCCGCCATCTTGTCCCACCACCCACACCCGCCATCCACCACCCACACGCCGCCATCTTGTCCCACCACCCACAGCCGCCATCTTGTCCCACCACCCACACGCCGCCATCTTGTCCCACCACCCACAGCCGCCATCTTGTCCCACCACCCACACGCCGCCATCTTGTCCCACCACCCACAGCCGCCATCTTGTCCCACCACCCACAGCCGCCATCTTGTCCCACCACCCACAGCCGCCATCTTGTCCCACCACCCACAGCCGCCATCTTGCCCCACCACCCACAGCCGCCATCTTGTCCCACCACCCACAGCCGCCATCTTGTCCCACCACCCACAGCCGCCATCTTGTCCCACCACCCACAGCCGCCATCTTGTCCCACCACCCACAGCCGCCATCTTGTCCCACCACCCACAGCCGCCATCTTGTCCCACCACCCACACACACACGCATGCGCACACCACCCATTGTGACGTCACCCAAGGTTCTGCGCATGCGCAGTGAAGCGCTATCCTATCTACTTGCGTGCTACCTACTACTAATATATATCTTCCCATGATACTTCAATCGTGCGCTCATGAATTCCACGGAAAAGCGGACATTGCTAAACAGTCCTTTTTCGCATAAAATTCACTCCACATTCTGTCGTAGACCCTATATTAGCATGCTGTTTGTTCTATTCGCTTCCTATGATCCCCGGGAACAAGCCAATAATAGAGAAGATGTGTTTTAATAGCGAAATATTTTTCCCGCAATTTTTTAACATGAAGAACTCGGGAAATTCTAAATTGTTATAGAAGAAAAATTGCACTTTACTGAAAACTGTACTTTTTTGAAACATCTGCAGAAAAGATATGCATGTGGCGGGAGCTGTATACCTTAGTAAAAATAAGAGGTCAGAGTTTTAATTTTCTAAGTAGAAGAGATAAATTCACTCTAGGAATATTTTTTTTTTGAAGAAAATGTGTAATTAATAAAGCACTTTTACCGATAAGATTTAAAAAGCGCACTCGTGATTCCATCACGATTTTTTGTCGATTCCGTCACGGACTAGATTTAACCCCTGGGATGATCCAGTCGCGTTTTTCTCACGATGAAAAAAATCTTATCATCCTTGGGTACTGTATGTTAGTAAGAGATGTCATATAAAAATAGTCAGATTGAAACAGAGCAGCAAAAAAATAGACAAGCAACACTAGTCAAGAGTCATGTCCGTTTCAGGTGATTCCGTCACGAACATTTCGAAGCATGATTTACTGAAAACGCTGGATCATCTGTAGATTTTTCATGGATCCGTAAACAGATGTCATATAGAATAGCAAACTAAACTTGAAACTACATGGGTATGACCACGGAACCAGTTAATAAAACTATTCAGTCTCCTCGCAAATTTGTCGTATCATTTTGTCACAATAGAATTGCATGAATTATGAAAATCTGCTCGCAAAAACTGGTAGAAGACGTAGACGATCCACTTTTGAGCATATTACTGCAGACAGTTTCTTGCTACCATGAAGACCTGGCATAATTCGAAATGAGCCGCCTTCACAAATTCACTTCCTTGAGGACTAACCTCTGTATTCCAATTGTTATTCCTCAAACAGACTCGTCCACAACTTGGAGAAAATCTCCACATTTATCCATACATCTGCTGTCGGCTGAAACATGCCAGCTGAAATGTTTTGAAACTTTAAATCCATTATTGGCGATCCAGACATCAGTACTTTGAGTACTTTCATTATTCTCTATCGTTTGCCTTACAATAGACTGATTACTAAAATAAGCGGACATTTTCTTGCATTAGAATAGTTTGGTGTTATTTATATGCGATGTGAAACACGAGAAATTTCTATGAATGACGGTTTGTTTCAAAATTGGGGTCTGACGAATATTCAGAACAAAGAAAATTTGAAAATTGACAGGCACAAATTCCACCGAGTCAATGGGATTATGTAGGAGATAGAACCCATCCTTCGCGGAACATAGTTTTCATACAATATACGCGTCAAATGCGCTTACAGTAATCAGCCGTCAACCATTAAAGAATTTCCGCGTCCTAGTTCATATGACCAGTAACAAATTTCAAAAATAAAGCATATATAATATAAGCTGGTTTGTTGAAAGAAAGAAGCTCGCTCTACGTCTCAACTGTTTTCAATGATTCCATCAGGACATCATTATATTTTCATCGCTGGTCAACATTGTAATTTTCAAACCAATTTCAGGAGACGTTTTCTAAAAGTACAATGTATGTCGGTCACGATTTGCTAATGCCTGCTCATATGATCATCATGGGGATGTTAAAGTACATGAAGCTCATACAGCCCCTAGCCCCGGGTAAAGCGAAATTTGACACAACTTACTAAGCGTGATGCCTAAGAATTTGCACACTACGTTCGTATTTTGTTATCAGCCTGCGATACGTATCGCTAAATTTGAGATACTTGGAGCGGGGGCGCTTGGTGGTATAGCCCTGTTTCAACAAGTTTCAACTATAAAGTCTTGTGAAGTTGATTGAAATTTTTACATTTCACTGACGGTCTAGCAAATGTTACTAGGCGACAGATTTATACGCCATATTAAGGTCTGAAATATTACTGTTCAGAAAACAGATAGTTCACAATGTCGTAATTGTAATCATCTGTTTTGTCATCAAGTCGACGAGCCAGAAGGTCCGATTCATTTTTATACAGATAAAGCGTCATATCTTTGGAAGAATTTCCGCGTCTAAGAGTTTTTCCGCACTGATGACATTCAGCTAATACAGGTCTGTCATACAGATTTCCGACGAGTGAATAACTAAAGTAGGTCGCTGAATAGTATATAAAATCATATAGTTAGTTGCCCAAATAATTTATTTATAAAAATAGCTTTTGTTTTTTGGGGTTTTTCTCAAACTAATGTGACAAAAGTAAGACAATGTTTATGGTACTTTATTTCTTACATCACATTATATGTGTATTTTGGCCTATGTGTAGCGAGAAAACCCCCCCATGAATTTAATTGTCATGTTTCGCATTGGTGTCGGCTGTATTCTGTTTCTTTCATCATGTATGTATGTGACTTGATGAAATTATCGACGACAGGTCCGACAGTTAATATATCCAGTCGTCGTGTGCAAAGAAGTTTGTGCGTGAATCATCGAAATAGATCCCGTCATCCCAGACTCCTGCAAGTTTAAACACTCCTATCGTCAGAAAGTACGTCGACATTCAGAGCTGTCCTATATATTATCCTTTTCGAGGTAAGAAAATGGCCGTTTTCTCTCTCAAACCTGGACTCAAGTTGGAACGTATTACAGATACAGAACGTTTTTATGACTGGCCATAAATTTCTGGTATTTCTCCTCATAACGAGAAAAAGGCCGTCTTCTCTTTCACACTCGGACTCACAGTTCACGTGACCAAAAATCATCAGTACAAAAAGCTTTACAACATCCTTTAGCTGTTATGTCTATATGGCATACTTTAGCTGTTATGTCTATATGGCATACTTTAGCTGCTTTCACACTCGGACTCACAGTTCACGTGACCAAAAAATCATCAGTACCATGAAATACACAAAAGCTCTACAACATCCTTTAGCTGTTATGTCTATATGACATACTTTAGCTGCTATGTCTATATGGCATACTTTAGCTGTTATGTCTATATGGCATACTTTAGCTGCTTTCACACTCGGACTCACAGTTCACGTGACAAAAAAATCATCAGTACCATGAAATACACAAAAGCTTTACAACATCCTTTAGCTGTTATGTCTATATGGCATACTTTAGCTGCTATGTCTATATGGCATACTTTAGCTGTTATGTCTATATGGCATACTTTAGCTGCTATGTCTATAGGGAATACTTTAGCTGTTATGTCTATATGGCATACTTTAGCTGTTATGTCTATATGGCATACTTTAGCTGCTATGTCTATATGGCATACTTTAGCTGCTATGTCTATATGGCATACTTTAGCTGTTATGTCTATATGGCATACTTTAGCTGTTTTGTCTATATGGCATACTTTAGCTGTTATGTTTATATGGCATACTTTAGCTGTTATGTCTATATGGCAAACTTCCCAAATAATTGATCCACATGCTTCGCAACGCCAACCTAATTAATTAATTACCCTAATTAATGTTCATTCAAATGGGGCTAGCAACTCATCTGGAACGTGGATGAAACGGAGTTTATGATGAGTCACTAATCAAGAAAAAGTTTGATTTGAAATTGATTTAAAAGTAGCACATCATTTCATGGATAGTTTTGACTTTTTCATGTCGTATTTCCATTTTCGTCCTTAACACAGTTAACGAAGAAAATGTCCAGATTCGTTACATGCCAGATATAGTCGGCCGGCCAAGGACCTCAAAAACGCCTTCAAAAACTTTCGATGGCATTTCTTGTTACAAATGGGCACCCATGCTAAATTAGTTCTTTGAGTGGTAGGGATCAAGGTAACATACCACCCTGATTTTGGTCAATTAAAGTCATTTTGGTGTCACTCTTTGGGTAAAGTAAAGTCAAAAATGGGTAAAAATAGGTTATAAATTAGCATTCACCTTATGGTTTGTTACCGATGAGTATCCAAGCTGAATTAGTTGTAAGTAGTGTAGAGTGTAAGGTATTCATAGATGACAAGTTTATCATAAGAGTTAAGGTCATTTTAGGGTCACTTTTGTGTCAAATGAGGTAAAAATTTGTGAAAATCGGTCATAAGCACAGTACTAACTGTTACGATTGGGCATTCAAGTTGAATCAGTTGAATGTAGCGTAGGGTTGGATGTAGGTCAAAAATTGGTGAAAATCGGTTATAAATTAATATTCACAGTACTAATTGTTACGAAGGAGCATCCAAACTGAATTAGTAGTATGTAGTGTAAGGTTTCAATTAGTCATAGAGAACACGTTAATTATTCAAATTAAGATCATCTTATGGTAACTTTTTGGTAAATGAGGTCAAAAAAGGGTACAAATCGGTTATAAATTAATAGCCACAATACTAATTGTTACAAATGGTTAGACAGGCGGAATTAGTTGTATGTGGTGTAGGGTTTACGGTAGGCATAATAACCATTATGTAACCATTATATTGTCGGTCGAGGATTATTTTTCTAGCTGATGATTGTACGAATAGAGCCAAACTAGGCCCACAGATAGTCAGATCGATCTGTTTTGTGAAGGGACTTGATTTGAGAAATTGCTACTTTCAGCTCCATGTAATCAGAATACCTTGAATTATAAGCGCAAAATGAGGATATGAATCTCAGATTAACCCACATGGCCACCATTTTGAATTTATTGATTGTATTCTCAGCTGATGATTATGCCACCAGAATGAAAATGGGCATAATGTAACAAGCTATGGTGTTATTCTGCTCAATTTGATAAAGTTTGTACCTAGAATAAAAATATTCTAACAGTAACATGAAAAAGAAGAATTTCCTGATGACTCCTTATGGTCGCCATTTTGAATTTCACTATCATTTTTAATCTGACGACTAAGCTAATAGATTCAAAATGGGCAAAAGGTATCTGGCTATGATGTGAGACCCTTCTGTTTTGATAAATTTGCACAATCAACTAAGAATAATGCATTGATGGAATAGCAACATGGAAAAGCATGAGATTCAGATAACCCCACACAGCTGCCATATTGAATTTGAACATCGTATTTTGATCTTGGGGATATGCAAATAGATTCAAAATGAGCGCAAGTTATTAGGCTATGCTAAGAGATCCTTCTGTTTAGATAAATTTGCACAATGAGCGAAGAACAGTGCCTTGAAGTAAACGAGCAACGTGAAAATATATGATTTTCATATGACCCCATATAGCCACCATTTTGAATTCGACCATCAAATCTTGATCTCAGGGATACGTAAGTGTATTCAGAAAGAGCATAGATTGTAGAGCTATGCTTCGAGATCCCAGTTTTGATAAATTTGTATAATGAGCTAAGAATAATGCCTTGAACTATACGAGTAACGGCCAAAAGTGTGATTTTCAGATGGTCCCATATGGCCGCCCTTTTGAATTTGACCATCAAACGGGAATGGAATGTTGGACTATGCTTAGACATCTCTCAGTTTTGACAAATTTGCATAATGAGCTGAGAATATTGCCTTGACCAATACGGGCAACGGCCAAAAGTAATTTTTAATGACCGCCATTTTGAATTTGACCACCAAATCTTGATTTTTGGCATATGTAACTAGATGCAAAATGGAAATAAAATGTTAGGCTATGCATAGTGATCCCCCGGTTTTGATAAATTTGCGCAGTGAGTTAAGAATATTGCACAAATGAAAATGTGATTTTCAGATTAACACACCCGTCCGCCATTTTGATTTAAAACTTAATTGAATTAAGCAGATTCAAAATAGGTGAGAGATGCTAGGCTTTGATGGAAGATTCCTTTGTGTTAACTAATTTGCACAATGAACAATGCCTATTATACGAATTCGTATATATATTTGAATTCGACCATCAAATCTGATCTTAAGGATACGTAAGTGTATTCAAAAACAGCATAGATTGTGTATTCAAAAAGAACGTATATTATATAGGAATATTATTAAGAGCAATGCCTATTATATGAATAACCTGAAAAGGGGCGATTTATGGATGAACCAACATGAGCGCCATATTGAATTAACGTATGATGGTTAATCAATAGAATTTCTGAATTAGGCTCAAAATTAGCCAAATATAATATTCCAAAACTACGGAAAGTCTTTACTCTCGATTTTCAATCATGGTTCTGGTGATACCCTGAATGTTCAAAAGGGCAATAATTTCCGAACCCTCTATCACCCATTCCAGAAATGGTTAACTCAAAATACTTCAAACTCGAGAAAGAAAACTTCGGACCAACAATTATCTTGATCGGGAAGGTCCGGTCTATAAAAAATGGATGTTGCCAAAATTCACAAACAAAAAATACTGAATTATCCTAGACTAATATCTTAAAATTCATCCCACAGAATTAACTACTTCAGATTTGATACCCATTTCATTTACAAGAAATTTCACACAAAAATGATTGAAATTGTTTTAAGGCCCATCTTTTGGCCATCTTTGGATGTTATTTGACCTCAAAATGACCTGATAATAACATCAAATTGCCAAAGTTGTCTTAGTATCCACCCTACCTTGAACCATACGGCATACAGAAGTAAATAACAAACAGCACAAAATATATGAAATAAAACAGAATTTTCCCTCATTTTTGACCTCATTTGACACGTGACGTCATCCTAAAAAGACCACAATACCTGTGTTAAAGCCACACGGCACATTAAACCAGTTTAGCGTGGATAGCTATTGGTAACAAACATCACAATGGAAATCAAGTTGGGAACAACTTTTACCAAGTTTGACCTTATTAAACCCCAAAAGTGACTGCGAAATGACCTTTAATGTCCAAAATATGGGTGGTATCCCCTCCCACCTTGAACCCTAACACACAAAGAACTAATTCAGCATGGGTACCCATTTGTAACAAACAATGCCATCAAAAGTTACATTTCGTGTCCTTGGCCGGCCTACTAATAGAAGCAGTGTATCAGATTCGCAAAGTCCTAAGCCCCAAAACTTCTGATGAGGACGATGCCAATACGGCGTCATGATGAACTTTTCTACACTATATCTTGTGGTGCACTTTTACCAGAAAAATAGAAGCAGGTTTACAAAGGCTACATTGATGACGTCTAAGTAACGTAATTTCCAATACTTTCATTTCTTGGTTGATTTGTTGGATTGATTTGATTTTTTTTTTCTTCAAATCTCTCAACATGCAAATAGACTCAACATTACTCCACAAAAATAATCTATGATGTCTCGAGGTTTCAACTGCCAACGTTACGAATGAAACCATAACGACCAACGTTACGATTGAGACCATAACGACCAACGCAAGATTGAGAAAGTGTCTGTTAAGGCTAGTATTGTTCCCTTTGATCGAATTGCTTTGGAAATTTATCTAAACTCCATATACGATATTAATGTCTATATTGCTTGTCAATAATAACAGTTAATGTAAGTTTTGTATCATATTATGGAATTGAATATAGAAGCTTCATTGGATAAATAGCCACATTACTTTCTGGTCGTAGCTAACTTCATTTGCTTTTTGGAAATAAATATGATGGATCTTTAAGTAAATGTGGTACCTAATGTCCATCACTATTTCGACAACAATTAGCAAAAGGCCCAAAACCAATATTTTGGTATATACTAGCTTCAGCCGTCATTTCGAAAGGTCTACAAAACACCAGAACTTCTCATCGCCGATTTTCCCCGTGAGATGTCACCGACATCGTGTCAGCATCATGGAATGTATAGCTAAATGCATGAAATTTCCATTGTATGAGCTCTTAATAATAAGATATTGCGGTGTAAACGTGATATTATGGGAATTTAGTCGTCTCTGTTGCTGTGATTTTCTTTTCACAGCGTGATTATAAATGTCATTATCCTGAAACCCACCTGTCTTTGTGAATATTACTGATCAGAGTAATTATCAATGTGATATTGCAATATGCCTGTGTAGTTATGTCCTTTTCACAGAGTATCTATGGGTGTAATTATGTAATAACTTACCTGTTTCTGTAATTATCTTTGTGCTGAGTACTTTTAAATGTGATACTGCATTCAAATGTCTCAATCTACAGTTGTTACATACAATTTAAAATGTCATTATTTTTTGTACAAAATAATTATGAATGTGATATTACGGTAATATACTTGGCTTTGTAGTATTTATTTCACAGAGTAATTGTCAGTGTCATTATCTGTTGTTTATTTGTATGCAGAATAAATGTACATTGTTGTCACAGAGTAATCATAAACTGAGGATATTGAATATTTCTTGACGAATACCCACGAGATGCATTCTTTATGGATAAAAAAAATTGTTATTTTTTTTATAAATATTGTTACAAAAATTGTAACATGCATGTTTGATATCCTCAGTATTGCAGGTGAAGTTTCAAAGGATTTTACTACTGTACATGTATTGCAGAATCACATGCTACTGTAATATGGATAAAACAGTGTTTATTTTAGGTATAATTTATTATTCCTATTGGATAGAGAAAGGAGGTGTTCGCTTTAGATGGATATTTTTCCCTTCAGAGTCGCTCTCTGCTGCGCTATTGTCTCGCTCCGAGCCGGCCGGTAAATTGTGACGTAATGCTCAGGTATTCCCCAACTCTTTGCCAGACAGGCGAGGCCAGTCAAATGGGAAATTCTGGTTCATATTCTCATACGGTTACCATTGGCACATATTGGCACATGCATAATCAATTGGGAAAGCAAGCGTCACCACTTGTTGAGGGTCATTTCCTTAATAAAGGCCTTGATATAAGACAAGTTTAACCTTATAACTTTTCATTTTATAGTTACAACTTTCCGCTGTCCTAAGACGAAATTATATATGTGTAACAATTACTTTTTTGCTCTGCTGGATCGTCAGAATATTCAAATATTGACTGTGAAGTTGTTTGTGTGCAATTCTATTGACGAATTATAATAAAATAAGGGATTATGTGTAGGGGTTCGCTGTCTCTATTTCACTTTAATGTCCAAAATGATGAAGATGAGAGAAAAAGGAAAAAATGAAGAAATTTTTTTTCGGGGATTTGGGGATTCGAACCAAAATGTTGGTTTTCTTTTACTCTGTAGTCCGACACTGTAACCATTCGGCCAAGCAGCTGTTACAATTATCAAAATGAGGAATCATGTGCCGAATGGCGGTGAACTACACCCTTTCAGAGCATTACAAGCGTTTTGGCATATTTCAGTATCATGAAAATATGACACCTTTAACCAAAATGATTCTTCAGTATCATTTTGGATCAAACCCACTGCATTTCGATATGTAAGACTCATTTTGGTTAAAGGTGTCATATTTTATATATGAATGGAATTCCCTTCAAGAATATCGCAAAAAATTGCAAAAACAAACAAATGCTTATTTTCTAATACTCCTAATCTTTTTTTAACAAATCTCTCCTCGGTGAAAATTGAGATTATCAAAATTCAGTATTTTCTCTCTCAAGCTAATAACTTTTAAAGTAAACGAGAAGATATTATATTTTCGGTTTATAAACGCAACACACTAAGGAAAAAAATACGGTCAAACCGAACACCTCCTTTGTTGTATTAAATATTCAAATAACAACCACAATAAGCTACTTTGCTGAATTCGTGTCCAATTATTTTATGTCCATATCATTGACCAGCAAATATTGGGAAAAAAAACAATTCTCTTTTGCTGCCATCTTTATACAAATCTGCACAGAATGCTTCCCGAAAAAGGACCGACAGAAACATCAACACTCCGTTGAAAACAGAGACTCGAGTTATATCAATCACGAATTTATCACAGTTTTCCAACTATCAGACTGGTCTCTACTTGTTAGCCAATCACGAGCCAGGTCATGCATATATCCTAATACTTCTTTGGTTAAATTTTGCTCACGCCAGCTTCGATGTAATAGTTCGGTTATACCTTAAGCGCGATGAAGATATCTACTGATCATTATAAACAAAATATATGGGAGCCTTACTGTAATGATCCGAACTCTGTGCCTGATGAAGCTGTTATAACTATCGTATATCAACCGATAATCTATGCCAAAACTAGTCCCTTGATGATAATTACAAGCGTCTAGTCCGTCATTCATAATTCAACC
This sequence comes from Hanleya hanleyi, assembly GCA_036873755.1. Taxonomy (NCBI): domain Eukaryota; kingdom Metazoa; phylum Mollusca; class Polyplacophora; order Lepidopleurida; family Hanleyidae; genus Hanleya; species Hanleya hanleyi. Next base: position 2,800 of record JAVTVY010048507.1, on the reverse strand, counting down.
GTCGTCCATTAAAGAATATCTGCGTCCATAATCCAAAGACCTATTCCATATTTCATATAACAGTATCAGCACCAAATTCAAAGAGACAATCATAGTATACATAAACATAGGCTAGTTTCCTGCAAGAGAGAAGCGGTCAAAAGTTTTCAATGATGCCGACAAGACATCATGATGTGACTTACAGTAGTTTAAGTGCTTTCCTTATTCAATTCCTTGCATAGTTCTTGAAAATTCTTCTAGCTTTTCTGTCTTGGTTCAAACGAATATGTTTATTCGGTACTTCAATTGTTGCCCGTGCTAGTGTCACAACAAGACAAATTAGTCGGATAGTCATCGAATGAAATCCTACAAAGTCTGCTTGTAAAGTCGGATCTCTCGCCTAAAGTTGATCAGTATGACAAAGCTTGTTTCTCCGATCCATCAATACTGTCTTGCCAGTGACACTCAATTATATACTGTAGATTATTTTTTTAAATAATTCATCTCGTTTGTCCAATGTTTCCATAGTATTAATATGAATAATATATGCACCCCTTCATCCCTGATGAAAGAATTATCGGGTATGCTATCATTACACAAGTATATATAAGTACGGTTGGGTTTGGGTTCATTGTGTACGACGTAGAAGTAATTCCACACAATGAGACCTAATTGCACGAGTACCTGTTATTCAGTATGCTCGTGAGCATGTTTCATGGCATTTTCCCACTGGTGGTCGTATTCGCCAAGATTTTCTCTTCTGCATATTGTTCGGTCCTTCTATCATTTTCTCATTGACCAGTTTCAGGAGTACGTGTGGTCTCGCTCCTGCCAGTCGTTGACGCTGGAACGCCGTGAGTAGTATACACCGAGCATTTCGTCGCAATGGCGCTTCACTGCGCATGCGCAGAACCTTTTGTGACGTCACAGCGACCTGTTTTGGGGCGGTATTGAGGCGGTGTGCGCATGCGTGTGGGATGGGTGGTGGGATGGGTGGTGGGTTTAAGATGGCGGCTGTGGGATGGGTGGTGGGATGGGTGGTGGGTTTAAGATGGCGGCTGTGGGATGGGTGGTGGAATGGGTGGTGGGTTTAAGATGGCGGCTGTGGGATGGGTGGTGGGTTTAAGATGGCGGCTGTGGGATGGGTGGTGGGATGGGTGGTGGGTTTAAGATGGCGGCTGTGGGATGGGTGGTGGGATGGGTGGTGGGTTTAAGATGGCGGCTGTGGGATGGATGGTGGGATGGAGGTGGTGGGTTTAAGATTACAGCCCGAATCATAACGGACTGAAATTATTGAACCAGCACAGGGGCTTGGACTAGAAAGAGGGGGAGGGTGGGTGTTTTTGCATGATTGCAGATATTTGTCACTGTCGTTGGCGACCCTGTGCGACATGTTACTACTTTTACATCGGTAAAAGGAATAACATTACAGCCCGAATCATAACGGACTGAAATTATTGAACCAGCACAGGGGCTTGGACTAGAAAGAGGGGGAGGGGGGGGGTGTTTTTGCATGATTGCAGATATTTGTCACTGTCGTTGACGACCCTGTGCGACATGTTACTACTTTTACACATAGGTAAAAGGAATAACATTACAGCCCGAATCATAACGGACTGAAATTATTGAACCAGCACAGGGGCTTGTTGTACCATGTTAATAGGATCAGTCTAGCATCTGTACCACCCTAGGGTCGAGTGTTTATTGTCCCGTGTATCTCCGCAAGAAAACAACAAACAAAATGGTGGCTCCAGGATGGTGTGGGGATGCCCTTTCCATATCACGGCGTCGACCGTAGCGCCATCTGCATACATTGACGCAAGGGAGACAACTCGTGTGGCCTAAGGATATGGAAATAGCCGTGTTGGAGCTAGGGGAGCCACAAATGGTCCAATGGGATCGAGTGAGGTATCAAAGTAAAGCTTATGTGAAGGGACATCTAATGGGCTGGGTGTGGGGTTGAACTATCGGCCTTCTGCGCATGCGCGGTGGCCGAAGGGTATGAAAATAGCCGTGTTGGAGCTAGGGAAGCCACTAAGGGTCCGATGGGATCGAGTGAGGTATCAAAGTGAAGCATTCGTTAAGGGGCATGTGGTGGGCTGGGTGTGGGGTTGAAATATCGGCATTCTGCGCATGCGCGGTGGCCCAAGGGTATGAAAATAGACGTTTTGGCATCTAGGGGAGCCACTATTGGTCCAGTGGGGTCGAGTGAGGTATCTAAGTGAAGCATTCGTGAAGGGGCATCTCACTGGACTAGTGGGTTGAAATAGCCTCATTCTGCGCATGCGCGGTGGACCAAGGGTATGGAAATAGACGTTTTGGCATCTAGGGGAGCCACTATTGGTCCAGTGGGGTCATATGAGGTATCAATGTGAAGCATTCGTGAAGGGGCATCTGACTGGACTAGTGGGTTTAAAATAGCGTCATTCTGCGCATGCGCGGTGGCCCAAGGGTATGAAAATAGACGTTTTGGCATCTAGGGAAGCCACTAAGGGTCCGATGGGGTCGAGTCAGGTATCAAAGTGAAGCATTCGTGAATTGGCATCTGATAGGCTGGGTGTGGGGTTGAAATATCGGCATTCTGCGCATGCGTGGTGGCCCAAGGGTATGAACATAGCCGTGTTGGAGCTAGGGGAGCCCCTAATGGTCCGATGGGGTCGAGTGAGGTATCAAAGGGAAGCATTCGTGAAGGGGCATCTGATGGGTTGGATGTACGGTAGGAATATCATGCGCAGACAGCAATGCGGAGCTCTCGGCCAATCAGAAGCGAGTATTTCAAATCCGTCACAGAGCTCTCTGCCAATCAGAAGCGAGTATTTTG
>JAVTVY010048506.1:0-23934 GCA_036873755.1 Hanleya hanleyi | reverse complement strand
TATCCAATGCCAAAGATGAACTTGAGGAGGAAACCGGTGACTTGATCAGAAATACGAAACGTGGTGATTCAAAAGTGGCTGGCTGTACCAATGTGAAGGGGGTAGAAGTAGTTCCATCACATTTAGAAGAACTGTATTGTGATACGGTGAAAGAAGTAGTTCCAAGCAAGCATGCTACTGTGGCGGCCGTGTTGGATGAATATCAGGATGTTTTTTCTCGGGATGAATTTGACCTTGGGCTTACTCATCTTACAGAGCACGCCATTAATACCGGTGATGCGGTGCCTATAAAGCAACCTCCACGTAGAATACCATTAGCATTTGCGGGAGAAGATCTTAAAGCACTGCAGAAGTTACAGAAGCAGGGGTCTATAAGGCCATCAACATCTCCATGGGCATCACCGATAGTTCTTGTCCGAAAGAAAAATGGTTCTATTAGACCATGTATTGATTTTCGACGTGTAAATGCGGTCACAGAAAAAGATGCTTTTCCTATTCCCAGGACACAAGATTGTCTAGATGCAGTTGAGGGTGCCTCGTGGTTTTCGACGTTGGATTTGATGTCAGCTTATAACCAAGTGCCGGTTAAGAAAGAGGACATACAAAAGACTGCGTTTGTAACGAAGTATGGTCTCTATGAGAATACTACAATGCCCTTCGGGCTATGCAACGCCAGTGCAACGTTCCAGCGCGTGATGAAACTTGCTCTCGCTGGTTTGCAGTGGATCCGATGTATTATTTACATAGATGATTTAGTTATTTTCGGTCGAACCTTTGATGAACACCTAAGCCGACTGAAAGAAGTTTTAGAAAGAATAAGACAGGCTGGTTTTAAACTGAAGCCAGTTAAGTGCCAGATGTTCCAAAGGGAGGTAACATTTCTTGGACATGTTATCTCAGAGGATGGAGCTCTACCAAATCCCGACAACATTAAGAAGATAAGAGACTGGCCAACGCCAAAGAATGTCACAGATGTTCATGCCATACTGGGGATGGGAAGTTATTACAGGCGTTTTGTAAAAGACTTCTCAAAGATGGCACATCCATTGACAGAGCTTACTAAGAAGAATAAGCCATTCTGTTGGACGTTAGAATGCCAGAAGGCTCTTGATGATCTTAAAGAAGCGTTGATGGGTCCAGACGTGATGGGATATCCACGGATGGTGGTGAATTCATTCTCGACACTGATGCATGTGATGTTAGCATTGGTGCAGTTTTGTCGCAGGTACAAGATGGCCGAGAGAGGGTGTTAGCTTATGCTAGCCGATCTCTAAACAAAGCCGAGCGTAGTTATTGTGTGACGGATAGGGAGCTATTAGCTGTGAAATATTTTATGGAGTATTTCAGACAGTACCTGCTCGGCAGAAAATTTTTGGTGCGAACAGACCACCAGGCCCTGAACTGGCTGTTCAGTCTAAAGGAACCAACCAAAGAATCGCATAACACGGTGGATTGAGACATTATCAGCATTTGATTTCACAATTGAGTATCGTCCGGGGAATAAACATGGAAACGCAGATGGAATGTCGCGCTGTCCAAACCCAAGAGAATGTGAATGTTCGAATGCCGACGATAGTAACAAGTTAAAGTGTGGACCTTGCTCACGATGCCTAAAACGAACGTCTGAGATGCAGAGTTCATTGCTTAGAGATGATGTGGAGCAGTCGGTTCGAAAATTAACGTCTGTGGAGACGGAAAATGTTGTAGAGTCAAAGATGCCAATAAAGTCATTCTTCCACTATATTGTAGTAGTTTTCATGTCTCTTCTAACAGTCTTCCGTCTTGAATATTTCAAGTTTACAGGGTATTCTTGCATGAAGATGGTGTTCAAGACAATCACTTCGGCATGTGGGATGCAATTGACGAAGTGTATCGAGTACCTACAAAATGCGTTATTTGATGTCCACGGTAGGAGTGTTACCCGGAAGGTAACCGAGACTCCTTGGATGCAAGGATTTTCCATGGCAGAACTACATAGGAGACAGCATGATGATCCTGATATTGCACCCATTTTGAAGTGGATGGACGACGGCAAAAGGCCGTATGGAGCGATAGTGTGTGGCACCAGTCCAGTGACGAGACATTACTGGAACTGTTGGGAGAACCTTGAGTTGAAGGACGGGGTCCTATTTCGACATTTTGTGAGGAGAGATGCCACTGGCGCGCATTGGCAGTTCCTTGTGCCTAGATCCATGCGTGAGTATGTGCTGAAGCAGATGCACAATTCTGTTCTTGCTGGACACTTGACTGTTAAAAAGACACGTGAAAAAATCTTGCAGAGATTTTACTGGATGGGTCTGAGGGAAGATGTAAATAATTGGGTGATGAGATGTGACAGCTGCAGTGCAAATAAACCACTGTCTTATTGGCCACGAGCTCCACTAGGAGATATGAGAGTTGGTGCACCTCTGGATCGTCTAGCGACGGATATACTCGGGCCATTTCCTGTCACGCCTAGAGGAAATAAGTATATCTTGGTGGTAACAGATTACTTCACAAATTGGGTTGAAGTTCTTCCTGTGCCAGATCAAACAGCTGTGACCACTGCACAGAGGATACTTGATGAAGTGATCAGTCGTTTTGGTTGTCCACTCGACATCCACAGTGACCAAGGCTCGAATTATCGCAGTGATATATTTGTGGAATTATGTCGTCTGTTGGAGATTCGGAAGACCAGAACATCGCCACGACATCGACATCCACAGGGTAATGGGAAAGTGGAGAGGTTTAATCGGACTTTAGTACGGATGATCAGAGCTTACCTTAGAGGACAGCAGAGGGACCTGCATCTGGGTTGCTTAGCAGCGGCTTATTGAGCAACACCACATGAAGCTACTGGTTTGACACCGAATCTATTGATGCTAGGTAGAGAAGTTCGATTACCCGCTGAAGTGACATTCGGTTCTGGCGTTTCAAATGTGGGAAATGAATTTTCATCTTACGATGAATATGTCGATCTTTTGCGTGATCGGATGCAGCATGCGCATGATATCGCCCGTGAACATTTGAAGTCTGCCACGAAACGGCAAAAGCAGATGTATGACGCGAAGTTGGCATTCCATAAATACGCGCCGGGAGATTACGTCTGGTATTACCAGGAACTTAGACGCAAGGGCGAAAGTACAAAATTGATCTGTCCCTATGCGGGTCCTTACGTAGTTGTCGCGAAATTGAATGATTTGTACTACATCATTCAGTTTGACCGTGAAGGGAAACAGAGGGTTGTGCATCACAATAAACTAAAGCCGTATGAGGGAACACTGAAACTGAAATGGGCGCTCAAAGCGGTTGCTAAGGCTAATAGGGATAGGTTGTCAAAACTTGGACGGAAGAAAATTGACGAACAAGTCCCATATTCCCTATGAAGAATCCTTAAACTATGTGTCAACACACTAAGCAGTTTGATGTTCTGATGTATACTTATCACAGATGATACTTATCATGCTAATGGTTCAGTTTGTAATGTAAACTGAGAGATGAATATACTTACCAGCCTGTAATTATTATTTTTCTTCATTCACGGAACCTGTAATACTTGATGAATGATGGCAGATAGAGCAGTCAGTGCCATGAGACAGCGTGGTTTGGCCATGAGATGTGTCCGTTGTGTTTATGTGGGTGACCGTGCCATGTTGACGAAGCACACAGTCATGAACCATTTGTCCACCGATGATGTGCCATATGTTTGCTTGGTGTGTGGCAAGAAGGCCCTGAAGGGTGAGGAAATTGCTCGTCACATTGCCGAGAAACATACTGAAGTATCCCCTGATGCCTGTATAGGAGGGAAGAAAACGGCATACCTCCTTTCCACAGCAGATGCCACCACATTGACAGAAGAAGAAAGTTTGAGTTTTTATCGGAAGGGTTTGAAAAAGAACATTAAACCTGCAACTTATGTTAGTGAATCTGAGAAGTCCACTTCTTCGACTACTCCCTCAAGAGATGCCACTGTGTTGGAGATAGTTAAGTCATCTAATGGAATAGAAGCAATTCCAGTGTGCACAAGTCATCAACTGGCGCAGATGTATGTAGCCTTGCAGTCTAATCCTGGTTTGTTCGAACAAGTGAAAAATGCGATGGAGTTGCAGAGTGCCGTCGCTAGCATTGAGATGTCATCACAGGGTGCCACTGAAGATAGTCGGGTTGTTGAAGTGAACCCACCTGTTTCGTCTAATGTGCCGGCTCCTACCAGTTATTGTGCCATGGGTGCTGTTCATGGAGAGAGCCTGTCCATCCCTGCTGATGTGTGTGCGATGGAGGATGGTAACGACGTTGACTCCCATCTGACTGATGTAGATGTGCCTTCTGGTGTTAACTTACCTGATGTTGCTGTTCCTTCTTTGATCGTTCCTGAGGTTGATGTTGTTGTGCCTACTTTACCTGCAGATGTTGTTACAAACGTGATTGTTCCGGAACTGATTGAGGTACCCCAGCTTTTCGTGATGTTAAACCTGCTGTGGAAGTGGACAGTGTCATTTGTTTAGATGACATCGGTTATGTTATGGCTGATGTGTTGTCCGATTCTACTCCGATGGTCTCGCCACTTCCGGTTACACCAAAGAAAATTGTTGTTCCCCCAGTTCATCCTTGCGGGTCATTAACTGAAACATCTGAAACTGGAGTCAAACCAGCGTTTGTGGGAGAACAAATGGTGCCAGTTTCTGCCATTGCAGAACTTGTCAAATGTACGGTGAAGGAAACTGTGGAAGCTGTAACCGGTGCAATCATTGTTGCTGCTAGATGACAACCCCTGCCACCAGATCAAGATCTTCGGCCAATTTCAAATCAATTGATGACGACGAACCTCAATCTTGGCCAAATTGCGGCACAGTTAAAGGTGGCATTCACTAAGAGTGCAGAGATGGTCGACCTGTTATGGGATATGTCTTCCAACATCGCCGCTTTCAAACTGGAGATGACCCGTTTGACCCGTGCAGTGTCTTGTTTGACGGCAGCATCACAGAACATTGACCAAAACCTATCTGTACATAACAACAACATCAACACAACCCTACAAGGTACCCTTGACACTCATGCAACATTGACAGAGGCCATGCGTTTTCAGGCTGGTGAGCTTATTAGAACAACGGGCAAGCTGAACGAGTTCATAGAAGGTTCACACAGGAAAGGTCGAGAATCTGGTTTGGTGAACCAAATCCTACAGCTTGAGGAATCAGTAAAACCCTCTGCCAGTGTCATACGTTCAGAGAAAAACGACACGACGACCGGCAGTGCGAGCGAGTTCAGTGAGGAACCACCTACTAAAATCCTCCCACAATCAGAAGTCTTCAACATCATCTAGAAATGTACCCACTCGCCATACAGAATCAAAACCGAGAAGCCAGGAACGTCCAAAATCAGTAGTTTCCAGGAAACGTGGCCTACCGGAAAATTGTAGTCCAGATCGTGGTCTGAAAAAGCAAATGGCAAAAATAAAACGAGAACAGGAAGAAAAATTCCGGAACAGGAGATTAGCAAACAGAGAACTGTGAATTTTATTAATGAATATCGAACAGTATTCATGGACTTGTAGCTGAAATATTGTTGAAAACGACGTATTGTGTGGTGTTATGGCTTACCTGATTCTGTGAACATCTGTTGTGTGATTTCCATGGATCCTGAAGTAGTGACTCTCCGGATGATGAACTGTATATTGGTTGAGTATCAGTATAGTATTTCTCTGTGATTTCTCCTGTTGATACATGTACATTTGTAGTACCGTATTGGCTGTCTTTTAGGTAAACTAGTGACGCTTGAGGTATTTCAGTGCGAGTTGAATTTATTCTTATATGTTGCTGAGGACAGCAAACAGATAAGTGAGGGGTAATGTGACAAATGCTTATTTGGTGGAATTATTTGTCATGATGTATGTTTAGAAATGAAGCAAAGATAACACGTCATATTTTGCTTTGTACTTACATGAATGTCTTTATTGTTCACTCTGTACAGAAATACATAGCTTTGATGAATTGTTCTTTGGATCTCACTGCAATATCGCGAGCAGTGCGTTGCTATTTTTAGCTCAGCATGGTAATCCTATAGTTCACGTGGCTGTTCAAACTGTAGTATTTCTAGATTCCAAATGCCTCCAACGAGCTAAATTTTGTGCTAACAGTTACATTATTGTTCATGGTTATTGATTTACGAACTCGCTAACGATAATTCATGTTGGTATTGGATAAACTCCTAGCGATGTCACTTGTATTTTGATGTCACGATCTTCGTGGGCAGCCATCTTGCTTGTTGTCGAAATTATACTCTCGCGAATACTGTCATGTTTCTCTTCTGTTGATTGGCATACGAACACTGCTGTTTGCTTGTGTATTCATGATCTAGAATTATTAACTAATTGCTAGATAACTCATAAAGATGGTTTCTGTATCGAAACATTCGTTTATACGCAATTGTTGTCAGTCAAAACTTTGGTTTGAAGAGTACTTTAATATCACGTGACCACAGCGGCGGGAAAGGTATAAATTGCGCAGTTCTTGCATTTGACTTCACTTTGCCGTGGGCGAGAGCCCAAAGATGTCCTGGTTTTAGAAGCCCCCAAAAGCAAATAGAAGAACCTATAGATGCACTAATAGATGTCATAAGACGATAAGAAGTGCCAGCCTTTCTTTAGATGTAAATCAGACGTCCAGTGTTTCACTTCAGGTATGATGCAAGCTTGGTAAAACAAGCAAAACTCAGACGTCCCCGCACTCACAAATAGAGATGTATTTCCATTTCGTGATTTAGATGAGTTGACACAGATGTAGCGATAATCAGAAGTATATCCCTTCCTCCCTTCCTGAAGTCTTGAATAAATAAACGTCCCTAAACTGTGATGAGTTGATGGAATTCCTATTCTATCGCATTGTAGATGATTCTGACAAATAACCCCACCCAATCATTTCAGTTCAGTGTTCCACTCAGTTTGACTGGCGATGTTATTTTTATCAGCGAGGTAGAAAATCAGAGATGCTCGCTGGTCACGTACAACATGCAGCAAACCGCAACAATGTTACAATGCGCTCGCATTCCACAGCTATAGCCCGTTTCAATCGTGCGGTCCGATGCTGTTGTGGTCACGTTCATTTTCATAACAGAAGCTGCATATATGTCATTATAGATGAAAGTGATATGATAATTTACGACAGTCAAAAGACTATTTGTATGCTGTTAAGTGGCATTTATTGGTTATACGTTGAAGAGGAATTTGTCCTGTAAATATACGGAATAAAAGTGTGTCATTTTCCTTTTAATACTGGAGTTAACTTCTTCTATTATATGTGGGTGGATTGGACCACCATTAACATTTGTGCATTGGTAAAATCAGACTTTAACAACATCCCAACCGGGATAATGAGTACAAGACAACAAGGTCGTTGTTGAGAACGTTATATTTACTGCTGAAACATCTCACCGACATCCTTATAGGTGTTATGAAATATTAGCAACATCTTGGGATACCTATTCTATATATGAGTTCAGATATCTCTCTATATCTGTGGTGTCAGAAATCCAGACTTTTTATCAAAGTATCTTACTGGGAAGATACTGAGCTATCCGAGAAGTACATAACTTGCTGCTATCCTGACCGGTGTATATTCTGTGGATCATTATAGTGTATTTTAACTACATTATACTGTAATCAGAGTCGATACCCGTAACAATATGAATATATATAGATGATTAAGAGAAATAGAGAGAAGACTGGGGACCTGGTCAATGTTAGATGATATGGATACAGATGTAAAGAAGATATAACGGGGAATTACCGATGGCTATGCGTCATTGGTACGAGGGAGCATGTGTGGGGCGGTGTAGGCGGACAGGTTACACGGCATACTCTGTATGGCCAGTGCCCATTGTACTACGATGGAGTGCCCAATCAAACCAACCAACCACATGATTTTGCCATTAATTATCGTTCGTGTCATTGCTTTCATTGTAATCAGCATAATATGTATTTCGAGATTTCTATCCCATGTCGCACGTACTTTTGGGGCCAGGGTGTCTGGAGTTTATAACCTTGCAGATCTCTCAGCTGCCTCGTTCCGCTTTCAATAATAGTTGAATACTTTTGGGGTATGGCGGAGAGAGCAATTCGTTCTGATTTTATCGATTATTAGCAAGGTATTCTTTCCGTTCTTTAGGAATGTTTCGCAGTAGTCTGACATAGTGAAGAAATGTCGCTTTCAGACTATATTTTAGTTTTAGCTGTTCGAAAATGTAGAATATGCCATCTTCACCCAGAAGGTCTTTTATATACAGAAGTTTTCTGCTGTACCATTGTTAGATACACTTACTAAGACGAAACCCTCAAAATTTGAACAAAAATTAAATATTTCATCTCATAAATAGCACAGATACATCCTCTAGTCATACATGTATGAAATATGTGTACCAAGTTTCATAATCAACCAATGAAAACTGACAAATTCAGACAAATTCAGTCCAAAGCTTCATAATTTGGACACAAATTAATATTTCATCTCATAAATAGCACAGATGCATCCTCCAATCATAAGAAACATGTGTCCCAAGTATCGTAATCATCCATTGAGAGCTGACACTACAGCAAATTTTCTATGTATGTAGGAGACCTACAATTTTGCATAACAAAAACTCTATCATTTGCCATAATTTGGACAAAAAATTATATTTCATCTCAAAAATAGCCCAAGTACATCCTCTAATAATAAGACACGTGTGTATCAAATTTGATAATCATCCAGTGACAGCTCACAACTGCAGCAAACTTTCTATGCATATACATGTGCACTTCAAAAACTCCAGCATTATAGGGATTTTAACATTGGAGCACCCAAGGAATCCACAGGGGTACTGCCATAACTGAACCCACACGTGGAATATCCACCCCCATATTTTCTTTTTCATTTTTTGTATTTTTTGAAGTTATTTGTTAATTTGCTAAATCAAAAACCTTCATTTCCAAGCAGGGAACACCAACGACGAGATCATCTCCCCCCCCCCCCGCAATATATCGGCTTTACTTCGTACAGCGATATAAAACGGCTAATTGGAGAAAACTTTCTTAACTAACATGACTAAGTGTAGCATTTTTAGCATGCAGCGGTATATGTATGGTTTGCAAACAAGAGTATTGATATACTGTATGGTCTTAAAGTGTAATTAACTGACAATCAACAAAAAGCATCCACTTATCCGTACACGCTTCGAATTAGCCTTTATATCAATGCAGCCCGCGGCTTTCTTTAAATGGATTTATAAAGCCATTGTCACTTTGATTGGCTGTTCAGCATGACCTGCCCTCATCTGTATTTTGAGGGCCAATAATTAAAATAGACGGGGGATTTATATTTTCATGAGTAAACTTACTCATTTTCTTCATATTCGTATGCAATTGGTTTGCAATTTAATAAATAATAATACATAATTTTAGTACTAGCATCTAGTATGTGTATTTAATACGAAGCTGTGCATCTGAAAACCCCTCGGCTCTGGGGCAACTGTTTTAACCCTACCTGGCCTGGGGGGGGGGCATTGTGCCCCCCCCCTACCAAACTTTCTGCAATATCTCCGGAACGGCAAAAAAATGGAGAGCTGAAACTCCGTGACTTTATAGTTTATCTTATTGGGGTCATTTTGAGCCTATTTGCATAACCCCCCGAGCAAAGGATCATGGGTAAATTCAAGATGGCGGCCACGTGGGGTACCAGAAATGCGATGTTTTTGTCATATTTCTTTAAAATTTCTGCCTTTCCGCGATGAAAAGTGGGCAAAAACTATTTTATTTCATATCACATTAATATTTGCTAATTTTTCATGCAGTTTTTGTGAAGAAATTGCAAAAATAAAAAATTCGGAAAATCTGATCGAAAAATCGACCAAAAAATGCCGTTTTTGAAGATGACGTCACTGTGACGTCATCAAAGCGGCCATCTTGGATTTTTTTACATTTTCTGGTAGAGCTTGACCCAAGGGTATAGCTCAAGGGGTAAGAAAAATAATTAGAGAGGGGCCAGTTCTTACATTAGACTTCATTTTGGGAAGCAGGGCCCTTCATAAAAATCGAGCATCTTGCAATATGTTATAGGAAGTGGGTTATATGTGAACATGTACACGTGTACATGTATCACAGTTGCCAAAAAGTACAATTAACTGTTTTTCTGCAAATACTTCTACAGTATATTTCATTACAATGAAATGTATATGTATGATATGCCAGAGACTAGCTCTTGACTGAAGGACTGAATTAAAAAATAATTACATTGATCATTAAAAAATGATTGTTGAAATAGCAACCATATAAATGATCTGAACGAGTTCATTTTCGATAAGCTTCTGGCTCTGGAATAGATAAGTAACCCTTGACTGATGGACTGAAATGAAAAAATAAAAAATGAAATAAAATAAAATTTTATCATTAAGAAAAGAAAATTATGTTGCCATAGCAACCATATAATTTATCTGAACGAGTTCATTTTTGATAGGCTCTTGACTATGTATGTATCTCTTGACGAATGAACTGAAAAAAAACACAAAGAAAAAAAATCATTAAAAAAATGATCATATGTACACGACGAGGACTCAATTTTAATAGGGTTCTTGGGCACAATGATTAGGATGGGGCGAGTCGTTCTCTAGATATCTCGGTAACGATGTACATATATGTTCTAACATATGCTGGACATAACGAAGGGGCATAACTCCGGAAAATGTAGACCGAGACGATTCAATTTTAATAGGTCTCAGACCACTAAAATAAAATAGTCCCGATCCGTTAACCCCTTTTAGGCAACCTCTGCCAGAGAAGTGAATTGTTTTCAATATTTTTCCAGTCTTTGTTGCGACGAATAATTGAGGGCCAATGGTAGGTGATTGGAGTATGACATGTGTTTGATGTTAACTCAAGGTCAAATAAGGTGTTGCCAAGAGGGACTATTTGGGTGCCTGTGCACCGCTTTTTGAAGGCAGAGAAAAAACCCAAGATTATTACGTCATCTGTACGAGCGCGCAGAACGCAAAATCTAGATGGGCGACCCCCGTCAAGAAGTTTGTCAGGTTGTAGCACTTGAATTAAAGTACTTCTTGCCGAAATATGAAAGTCTAGACTTAATTCGATAATCTACGAGATGCAATTACGTTAACATTGCCGCCAATGTCAAATCTTTTTGTGGTCTGAGCTAGCTAAATAATATATAGCCCTCACGAGTATGAGGGCTATAGGTCGGCCCCAGTCACCTCCAACGAAGGTTTTAGATAATTTTATTACGAATCACCTACCTCTGAAACTGCCGTACATCTAATCTCTATCCCCTCCTGCGCACTATTTTAAAATCTTGCGGACTATTGTGAAATAGTGACGCATATATCGCCGTCTGAATTTTTCAGTCAAAAACTTCAACTCTCTACGCGCCATGTTGGTGACGTCACACGGTCACGGTATATGTGTGCTAGGCCGCCTTGCAATTGAACATGGCGAGTATAAAGTGGAAGTTGTCGACTGGAAAATTCAGACGACGATATATGCGTTACTATTTCACAATAGTGCGCAAGATTTTAAAATAGTGCGAAGGAGGGGATAGAGATTAGATGTACGGCAGTTTCAGAGGTGGGTGATTCGTAATAAAATTATCTAAAACCCTTGCTGGAGGTGACTGGGGCCGACCTATAGCCCTCATACTCGTGAGGGCTATATATTATTCCTACGAAGTAGGCTACAGATCGCAAATTGTCCGGTAATGAGTGAGTGAGTCAGTCCATCCGAATCCTTTCGTCGGCAAAATAAGGAGAACCGTTGACATTAGAACCTTGATTTTTGGCATGAACGTGCATTAGGGCATTGTTACCAGCAAGTTCTTATCTGAAATAATTCTGATTAAAATTAGATTTATAATTAACACTTCAGTATATTGTTATATATATGTAAGCTGTAGCCTGTAACGTGTAGACTATCCTGTTTCACATCCAAACTATGTATGTCATCATTGCCAAGAAAACTGTGGTCCGTTTTGCTCCAGCGTTTTATCGCATTTAATGAGTAGGCCTATCAGTTACACTCCGGCTAAAAATACCCTACTGCATATACCCTCAAAAATTCAGCGCTGTTTGCACAACGAAGCTGAGGTGGTTTAACGTTATCATAAAGAAAATCAACGATCAACTGCCATAGAATATAATGTGAAACAAGGAAACCGGAATAGTACATTCATCAGATTGCCGATACCCAAAATGTGTTGTCTCATATATCTAAATAACAACGTGATGTAGAGACGTTATTTATTCGTCTTTGTACCGGTTATGCTCAGGAAAATCACATAGAATCATTATTATCTTGTGCATAAAAGGTGTTGGTCTCGAGTTGAATTACCGTAAACTACATAAATGCTACCTTTCTATACTATAGTACTATATATAAAAATTGGTGTATTGTTGGGAAAATAATGTGATTTAAAAAGTTGTTTTGATCCTGGACAAGGGCACTAAAAACCACTAAAGAGATGTAGATGTATTTTCACACGTAAAGCTTGAAATCTAGTGAACTTATATTATTCAATCTGTTTCCTTAAAAAAAAATGTAAAACTAAATCGGTGATCGTTATTTATTTTGGAACGAAGGCGCATTAGGAGACTGTTACCAACAAGTTCTGAGCTGACCTATTTTTGATGGAAATTTCTGGTGATTTATGATGAAAATCAGTGCCCATCTTAATATAGGCAGGATTTCAACTGGGGGTGGGGATTTCCAAGAGTTCAGTTCGTGTTCGAGTCCTAATGCCTACTGTACTTCGTAGGTCCTGTGACGTTAGTCACACTGCTCATGTTTAGCTAGGTCTGAGCCCAATAGGGTTCTGCGGCAGACGGATAGGGATGTGCCAGGGTATGATTTTATAATGTGTGGTAAATATATTCAATACAGGACGCAATAAAGAATCTTGAATAACGTATCTAAAATTCGGTATTAGTTAGCTGTTGTCCTAAGTGCGATATGGCGTCATCTCGATGAAGTTTAGAGGTCAACACCGTTTCCAGGTCACGCACCGACATCTACAACTTGCCGACCGTTTGCTCGCTGGCCCTTGGAAGAACAACTTTGGGAATAAGGTACGACGAATACTTTTATTATTTCTCACTTGAAGTATCAAGATCTCTACAGCTCAGAAAATCGGCGTGGAGACAGACTAGATGTCGACCGTTGATAATGATGATCAATGTTGAGACAATTGTAGATTTGTTATGCATGACCAAATCATCGAGGCAGCGTGCAGAGGTCATGAAGAGGTCACGCAACTGTAGTGCATGGGTCAAAATTGACAGACCGCTGGCATAGTACGAGTTGACAAAACAACCATATATGTTAAATGTTTTATCAAATACCCTCTGCACACATGAAGAACAAGTTGATATTTTTTCTACGAAAACTGACAAGAAATTGAAATGTTTGCCGCTATAAAACATGTGGTCAAAACCGTATTGAAGCCTCAATCATCAAGATAACGTCAACAAAAGGTTCCAGTTCCGGTTTTGTGACGTAGTTGGCGTTACAATGAAAATGTTGCCTCCAACATTCCCTACGATTACTGGCTAAGAACGATTGTAATCAGACTTCGATGTCATGGGTCAGCAAGTCACGGCCTTCGCCATTTCCAAACAGGCCTGGAATTGTAGGTTCAAATTCGTTTTTTTTAGAACTTCGACCATTCTCGAAAACAGTAAACCGCTATTAAATATCAAATATAACCTCTTACAACAATTTAGCATAAACAAATTATGGGGTGTGGGACCATTTGGTAGAACCTTTAATTACTAAACATGCTCCATCTTCACCACTCAAGATAAATACTACACTAACGTTCCGTCATTTACCTTGACCTAGTGAAAGAGTAAATTGTTCAAACCAGAAAACGCACGTGATGTCAATTAGCCAATCAATATAGGAGCTTGCCAACACCGTGCAGCGAATGTTTGAAATACAGACTCGGTGCGGTATTCTAGCCAGAGGCACTGTAGGTACGTGCCTCTGGTGGAGCAAGAACGCATTTTTGAATGGGGTCAGATAGTGCAGAGGACCATCTGAAATTTGAAATTCCCAGATTTTCAGTGATTAGTCCCTCGTTCTCACATCAACCTGTTCAGAACTCCGAACTATTGAACGTTCACCTCGTTGGTGGAAATAGGATGGGTATAGTTGACATATATTATCGACAAATTATTTCCGAGAGGAACGCTGATTGGCATCTTTTTTTTAGCTATCGTGACATGGTTTTAATAAAACTTTTATTGTGAAATATTCTACCGCTTTCAAGCTTCTCAGAAGTGCCAAAGTGCATTAATCACATCTAAAATTCCAAAATTGTCCAGGTACTCCCATCTGAGGGAGGGAGCGAGCCACCCATACTTGTCCTACCCCGGTCTATATCCCCCCCCCCCCTCCCCATAATAATGAAGTCCCTCTGCCACTCCTACATATGGTGAAACTCTTGAACATGATAAAATCCAGTGGTTATGCTGTTATATGAACAGACCAGAATACTTTTTGACAGATATCCAGTTGTAAGCAAGCTTTCTCTAACCCCTGCCCATGACCACGACGACAGATAGTTTTATATGGATCGTCTTTCCAGATTTGGTATAGTATTTCATTGGGCGAGACCTAGCTTCCAGTTTTGGGAACTGGGGGCATGGAGGACCAACCTGATTGTGGTTGACTAGATGACGGGCCTGGCTACAGACAGGCTTAGGTTACCTCACAATAAACCAACAAAAGGTTACTCAAGCCCACCTTAATGTGGCCGCGATTACTTCACATGTTAAATGATTTAAATACAGTCATCTAGTCCGTCAATCAATATTCAGCCGTCGTCCATTAAAGAATTCCGCGTTCATAATGCAAAGGCCTAATTCATATAATGAAATTTGCACCAAACTAAAAGAACAATCATAGTATGCATAAAACTAGGCTAATTTCCTGCTAGAGAGATACGGTCAACAGTTTTCAATGATGCCAACAAGATATCATGATGTTCCAAAATATCAGATCAGTATCGCTGGTCAGTAGTCTTAATCTATATGATATACGTTGTAAAGTTGTTATCTAGAGTATGTTTATCTCAGTCAAGCTTTGATTGTGACTGGATCCTGAATACATAGGTTCATACGATCCCTAGCCCTGGGTTAAGCGGAATTAGACACAAATTACGAAACGTACCACCATAAATCTTGCGAGGATCCCGAACAGAAATCTTGCATGCTACGCTCGTATAGCACAAGGTTACATGAGGAAACAACTCGAGGAACAAATCCAGACGACTCGGATATTCATGCGGATTTTATCGGACAAATCTAATCGTGAACTTGTATTCAAATGATCAGGTATACGTAGAACCAGTATACATAAACAAAAACGCCGTGCTTTCACCCAGTAAGCTTTATTGATCAAACATAAGCTGACACAGAGGTATACCGATCAGGTGTCATTTGAGGTCGATGACGGGCTGAAGCAGTTTTCATTTCCCTCCCAAACAGCATTGAAATGGCAAGATTAATGTACCAGGAGCTGAAACAGAATAATATTGCACAACACTGTGAAACTTGATGTGATTATTATTATGGCGTGTTTGGTCAAAGGTCAGAAGGCGTGGTGGAATCCAATTTAAATGATCCAATTCTCAACATATGATTATCAGTTGGGGACTGTTCAAAATTTATCGAGGAGGATGCATTTCAGGTGGAAGAAGAAACATTTGAAGTTTTTCTTTTGATTCGGGAGAGGTACTTACTTTTTCTTACTGGTCAATCGAGTGCTTATTTTTGCCACTTTGACACTTTTTTGGTGCCTCAAGCGTGGTTGGGGGGATTTGTCATCATGTACGTACATTTGTTCATTACCTTTTTTATTTTTGGAGGTGGGGGTCACTAGGTGAAACTAGTGGTCAAACTAGGTAACTTGTTACTACCATATATACTGAAGAACCCAACTTGTCTCGCATATGCATGTTCTCCAGATCACTAGGTTAAGCTTTCAATTTGTCACTAATTGCTTGTTGCCATCGAACGTTTCTTCATCTACCAGGGCCCTATTCAATTACCTTCCAAGTCCGAGGGGTTCTCTGTGCTTTGCACGGTTCATGTTCACACTTTGTTACAGTTATAAACCAACGTATCGGTAGTATGATTACACACAGTTACACTGAGTATGGTGGGATTGATTCAAGTTGATTTATTTGTCACGATTATGATACGTCCAGTGTGCAATTACCTGTCATTTGCATGCACTGAATTACTGGAAGGCTCCAAGCTAACTAACATTCAAAGGCGTGCTGAGTTAATGCACCCTTTACGGTACAACCTCCTGTTTTTTCTTAAATAATATACCATTTAATATATACAACTGTCTTGAGTTCTGTGAATTTCCTTCTCAATTGCGAAGGGGGATAGGAGCGGGGTCTTGAGTTTTCTTAAAGGCCTCAGTGGGCGGTCAAACCTTTTTTTAAGACTCCGAGAGGGGGGCATAACTTTTTAAAGATCACTTGATGGAAGGGGGGTGGCACTCTTTTTTAGATATATTTATTTTAATGCACCGCTCCCCGCCCCCTTCGATGAATTTTGACCGGTCCCTTATCTGTCCCGTGGTCCCTTATTTGACCCACTTACATGGGTCAAACACACTACCATAGACATTGGTATGAATCAACCAGATAACATCAGCTTGTGTCAGCGTCAGTTATAATATTGACCCTATAGCACCCTACATATTACCCAGACACACACTGCAGTGAACACGGGATTGGTTGGTATGTTAACGATCACACCATTGGTTGGAAATGGCGTGAAGATTTCAATTAAAATATGGATCTAGACCGTAGAACTCTCTGTTAAATCAAGATAGCAACAGACGATGTCAGCGTGCTGTTCTGGCAGTCTCCCCTCCAGCGACTGGTCATTCGACTATTTGTAGGAGCCATCTCAACCTTCATACACAACCGCGTGACTGCCTAAGTTGACCCATAGCGTAGCCCGGCCTCGTTTTCGATCTCAAAATCTGACATCCAACCGGGAAAATGTTGTTGTTGCTGCATCAGCCAGTAAATGCCTCTCCGTAGAAGTGTCCAGCACTCTAGGCTAATATAGATCGATCGACAGTCTCCGCACCGATTCTCGTCAGATCACCGAGGTTAAGAAACGTTGAGCTCGGTCAGTAGTATACAAAGAGTAAAACGATGTCACTTGACCTCAGAAATTTGCATATGACCTCTGTGACGTCACGCGACAGCCAATCAGAAGCGAGTATTGTGTCACGGGTGGTGGATGGGTGGGTGGTGGGTTTAAGATGGCGGCTGTGGTGGTGGTGGATGGGTGGGTGGTGGGTTTAAGATGGCGGCTGTGGTGGTGGTGGATGGGTGGGTGGTGGGTTTAAGATGGCGGCTGTGGTGGTGGTGGATGGGTGGGTGGTGGGTTTAAGATGGCGGCTGTGGTGGTGGTGGTGGGTGGGTGGTGGGTTTAAGATGGCGGCTGTGGTGGTGGTGGGTGGGTGGTGGGTTTAAGATGGCGGCTGTGGTGGTGGTGGATGGGTGGGTGGTGGGTTTAAGATGGCGGCTGTGGTGGTGGTGGATGGGTGGGTGGTGGGTTTAAGATGGCGGCTAAAAATAGAAAGACCAAAAGCTACCTCCAATCCAGGAGAGTTCCAATTGCTGCAGGGGATGTATTCAGGATGTATTCATCCGCGGTGATGCGGTCTGACCGCGGTTTTGGCGGTGATTCGGTCTCGGGAAAAAGCTTCCGCGGAGAAAAAGTAGTCCCTAGATAAAATGGTCCGATGGGGTCGAGTGAGGTATCAAAGTGAAGCTTATGTGAAGGGGCATCTAATGGGCTGGGTGTGGGGTTGAACTATCGGCATTCTGCGCATGCGCGGTGGCCGAAGGGTATGAAAATAGACGTTTTGGAGCCAGGGGAGCCCCTAATGGTCCAATCGGGTCGAGTGAGGTATCAAAGTGAAACATTCGTGAAGGGACATCTGATGGGCTGGGTGTGGGGTTAAACTATCGGCATTCTGCGCATGCGCGGTAGCCCAAGGGTATGAAAATAGACGTTTTTGAGCTAGGGGAGCCCCTAATGGTCCGATGGAGGCGTATGAGGTATCAAAGTGAAGCATTCGTGAAGGGGTATCTAATGGGCTGGGTGTGGGGTTGAACTATCGGCATTCTGCGCATGCGCGGTGGCCGAAGGGTATGAAAATAGACGTTTTGGAGCCATGAAAACTTATCTAAGATAATTTTTCTGTCATAATTAATTCTTGGTCGAGTATCAACTATTCAGATATTACGGAAAGTACTGTTGTTATAAGGTATTGTTTGTTATATATCAGACACGATCAGCTGATATATGTAAACAAACGATCTATATTTAGACCCTCGCGTGATCTGCTACGTTGCAGCACGCGCTCTTTGATCTTGGCGTTCCGCCGCCGTACAAGAAGCTCAAATTGAGACGGAGAATTTCGTTACCATTACCAGTAAATTGTAAGTTTATTGCGGAAAGAATTTATATTGCATAAATTCCTGCGGGAAATAGGAAGTACACATATAAGAGAATATTGTCTTGACGTAAAAAGTTTTGGACATTTCATATTTACGGAGATATGGATTTTTATAACTGAGCCGGTTTTTCGTGTAAACCATCGCAGCGAACAGGGAAACGGCTGTCATCTTCGTTTTGCTATGTCACAAAAGTGCTCGAATTACTTATTTCTAAATTATTTCATCACGAACCCAACTAAGGTTAGCAAGTATACATATTTTACGATATAGTCAATAACTGTGAGCACATAAGACGTTCTGGTTGATGAGATCTGAATTTTTGAAGTTTGGCAATTTTCTGACTTCGAGTTTCGAATACCCGCCGCCATATTTGTTGGAAGCCGGTCGGGTGTTCGTTTGTCATGATGGAAAAATCATTAATTAATCATATTTTGAGATATATTTCTCAACACAACCTTGTATTCATTGAAAATATAATTGTTCAGGCTTACATTGCTAACTGGTTTGCTGCCTTTGAGGTAATATTTGTTTCGGCAGTTGTTTCCGCCCATGCGATGAGAAAATATGCCTGAAAAAAAAATGTCTAGTTTTGTGTCCGCTCCACAGACATTTTACACCAAATAGTTCAACCCATGGACACCATTATACATATATTGCGACCAGTCTATGATACAGTGCCACCCCAGTGTCGAGCATTTATTGTCCAGTTTGCACCAGCAAAGAAAAATCACGAACGTTCATCGAACGTCATCGGTGGGGACCTTCATGTGGTCTTCCGCGGTATATGAATCACTTACATTTGAATGCATGAATTAGTTTGATATAATTTTGTTGGGTGTGGATGGTTTAAAAGAGTGGAAATATTCCGTACAGGTCTGTTTTATGTAACAAACGCTAAGAAAAATGGCTACCCAAGGTCAATTTCCCCGGCTTCCCCGGATAATCGTACATTTCAAACCACAGCCCCATCTAGACGCTTTGATGCAAGGGAGACAACTCAGACTAGGCCAATTTCTCTTGTAGGCAAAGGTAATCTCCCTGATTCGCACATTTCTATCTTTTTTGCGTGTTTTGGGTGGTGGAGTTTTTTTTATGGATTTTACTATGAGCTATGAGGTTGTAGAATACGATGGGAAAAGCTATGAAATGTTTTTTTTGAGTACCGGCTAGGCTTGTAAATAGATGCATATACACCCATAGACACTCATATACTGGGATATTAGCCCAATGTATGTATAAATCCATACGGGGTGGACATGTTGAAGTCTAGGTGGAGCACTAGTGGCCCGATTGGGTAGAGTGAGGTCTTATTTTAAAGCTCTCGAGGAAATAAATAAATAAATAAATAAATAAATAAATAATAATAAAAAAAATTAAAAAAATCGGCGAGTAGT
This sequence comes from Hanleya hanleyi, assembly GCA_036873755.1. Lineage (NCBI taxonomy): Eukaryota > Metazoa > Mollusca > Polyplacophora > Lepidopleurida > Hanleyidae > Hanleya > Hanleya hanleyi. The sequence continues at coordinate 4,031 of JAVTVY010048506.1, read as the reverse complement.
GGACAAAGGGGAAATTGGGAAGTACTGACCATGCCCCAGAATACTTCATATGCATATCACGGCCTTAAGGCCTATGTAAGATGTAATCTACTTCACATTTTAGTAGTATAAAAAGCACAAGTCCTATTGACCTTGCCCCTCCAAAGAAATAAAATCGGCTCTATTTTACAGGAGTATATACGCAGGTCACGTGGGTTGTGACGTCACTTCCGGGTTTTCACTAAAAACTACCACCAAACACAGAAGAGTTCCAATTTTTCCCCTAAAACGTCCGTATGTTCATCCTCCAAACCCAGAAGAGTTCCAATGTTCAACCTCTGGGACTTTTTCACCGGCCTGGGCCGCCTCAGCACGCAGCGCGGGCGCGCGCGCGCGCGCGCGGGTTCTCCGGCAGTGCGCGGCATCACCGGCAGCGCGCGGATGCATATGCCATTGTGGAAAACCCCCACAGACAGGTCAGTACATGCATTCCTCTGATGTTCACGCATAATAAAAATGTAATCTGTGTTGTTGTTGTTGCTCCCTTTTTTGGACTAACCCATCAGAATAGTACGTATCACGGACTACACCCGTAGAGCTACATCTGGTCTATAAAACACGTCCCTCTGGATCCTACACCTTCATTTCTACGGTTGCAGAGCCATGGCGGAGATCCAGCCCCATGCGACTCGCATTTTACAGTGTGCCACCGTGGTGAATTCATTCACGGGTTACCGAGCAGTGGTCCGGTCCATGTTTGCAGATGGCGACGACAACGAGGGACGACGCCAGATCCTGAACGAGTTCACAGAAGGGGTCCTCCACAGAGTGCACTCGATGGAGAGGCGTGCCATCACTCACCACTACTGGACTATGACAGCCATCCTTGATGCTCGCGCTATGGACCAGGAGCGCTCACGCCGGAACCAGCGCCGGCTGGTTGGCCTCATACTAGTCTGTGCCCTATTTACCCTGGCGCTGTGGTATTGACACTATAAATACCAGGGTCAGACAGAGTGTGTGTCATTTACCCTTAGTCATTGGGTCAACCGTGTCACCGAGACACCTACCCATAAATACGAGAGACAGACAGAGTGTGTGTGTCATTCACCGTTCGACATTTAGAGCAAGCATGTCATCCGACCTACGAGCCATTCTGCCCCTTACACCCCGGGTGGGGTTACATGTCTATGAAGATAAAGTCATCCTGGTGGAAGACCGTGGAGATATTTGCTGGGCGCCCGCTGAGACCTTATCGAATACGGCGACGCTACCTCGTGACGGCTGGACCAAATTTAAACGGGTGTTGAGCGGCGAGCTCGACGGAAACCTCATCCACATAGACAATGCCATCTACGTATACCGTGCAACCTTCTTCCTACGCCTGGGCCGCTACCAAGACCCTACGCGAGGCTTCACCCTAGACCCCGATCTGTGGTCAGCCTTGGAGAAAGTGGTGCCTATTGTGGACCAGTTGTTTACACCGGACGAGCGATCATCACACCAGTTGGGGTGGGCTCGTGCTATTGAGGACGCGCTGGCTGAACCCCATGAACAACTACATGAACCCGACGACGATGCCATTGATTACCCGGTTAGACTCAGTCAGCCCAGTGACATGACCACCTGATCCTTTGATCTCACGGGGTTCTCCCTATAAATACGAGAGACAGTGAAATCTGGTACCATTCACGTACTGACCATGACGGAGCATATAGTACTGGCGTATTTCAGCTTGACCCCTGAGGTTTTCCTGCACGTGTATGCGGATAAGGTCGATATCATGGAGGGGGTGGGAGACGTCTGTGATGCGGACCCTACACAACCGTGCCCGGCTCACATTCGTCTGTCCCGGGAGGGCTGGACCAAATTCAAACGGGTGTTGTCTGGTGAACTGGACGGCGATCTCATCCACTTGTGTCACGATGTGTACATCCGACGCGGCCCTTTCTTTGCTCAATTGGCTCGGCTAGATGGGGGCACAGTGCATTTTACCCTTCACCCTGATCTATGGTCTGCATTGGAAGATGCCGTGGTAGATGTGGATCAAGTGCTTATCAAGCGGTCATCAGACGAGTTGGACTGGTCATTTACCATGGCCACTGTGGAAGCCCACGAAGAAAATCAGAAAGAAACTCCGGCCCAAGATATACCCGTTATAAATAAACGATAGAGCCAGGGTCCATCATCATTGTGTCACCATGAAGCGCTGGGAGAAGGTGTTGGATAACTTATACTACAGTCCCGACAGTCCGGCGGCCTATAGTGCCTTGTCGGCTTTCTATCGAGCGGCCAAACCCCAGGGGATACAACGTGCCCAAGTCCGAGATTGGTTAAGAAAACAAGACACCTATATCTTACATCGATCTGTCCGTCGCCATTTTCTACGGAACCGCGTCATCGTGGGAGGAATAGATGCCCAGTGGCAAGCGGATTTGGTGGATATGAGCGCCTTTGCCAAACACAACGATGGGAATCGGTATATCTTGACGTGCATCGATATCCTATCCAAGTATGCGTGGGTGGTACCCATCCGGACGAAAACGGGGCGAATCTCATAGCGGCGTTCAAAGACATCTTCAAGACCGGGCGCAAACCTTTGTATTTGCAAACCGACGAAGGCACGGAATTCCTCAACAGACCGTTCCAACAGTTTCTGAAAGCCTAGAAGGTGTTTTTCTTCCATACGTACAACGAGACCAAGGCTTCCGTGATGGAAAGGTTCAACAGGACATTCAAAGGCCGTATGTATAAATATTTCACCTACAAGAATACAAGGCGGTACATCGATGTTCTCCCGAAACTGGTGAGGGGTTACAATCGAGCCTATCATCGGAGTATAGAGAGAGCCCCCATTACCGTGACCCAAAGCAATGAAGCCCAAGTCCGGCGTGTGTTGTACCCCAGGCCATCGCAGCGAACGACGAAGGCGGAGTACAAGGTCGGGGGCCCTGTACGGATCAGTAAAGTCAAGGGCAAGTTCGAGAAAAGTTATTGCCCAACTGGAGCGATGAGCACTTCCTGATTAAACGGCGCCTACCCCGACAGCGGCGAGTCTATGAACTGGAAGATCTTCAAGGGGAACCGTTGCTAGGGACGTTTTACGAGACGGAATTACAGCCTGTCGTAAAACACAGCAAGACTACTACACGGTGGAGCAGATTTTGAAAACGGAACGTCGACATGGCAAACTGTTTCATTTCGTGAAATGGCAAGGTTGGCCCAGTTCCTTCAATTCCTGGGTCGCTGCCAACCAGGTGAAACGACTATAAAGCCAGACACCACTGCCGTCCTCCTTCATTCCACGTCCTACCACAGTGCTATGGACCAACAGCAGCTGCCTCTGAAGACAGCGTCTCGCAAAACGCGCAAAGCGCAAGTGGTCTTTGGGGTGATAGTGCTAACCCTGCTGAGTTTGTTGTACGGAGGTGTGTTTACGACGTAGCCTATGTCAGCACGTTACTTAACCAACTGAGAACACCAGCCACCAGCGAAACCGGTCTACAGAGAGCACCAGTCGTATCGAGCCCAGTCACCACCACCACCACCACACCCCGTGTACAAGCCACGTCGACCTCTACACCTACACCAAGAACACCCACTACGTCTCAAGACCCACCGGATTTCATCCCTCACAGTGAACAGACAACGACCACCGACGTTGTACCCATCACCACCATCATCATCCCTGAACGTGAACAGACAACGACAACCGACGTTGTTCCCACCACCACTCCAGTTCACTCATACGAAATTTACAAGAGCGGGTTACCACGACAACGGATACACGTCGAACCATGGACCCACGGTGGCAGCATCCCTTCACGTGTCTCATCGCAGGACCGACGGGCACCGGCAAAACGCACTTCGTCCGGAAGCTCCTTCAACACGCCGACAGCATGATCACCCCACCTATTGTCCGAGTCGTGTGGTGTTACGGAGAATGGCAGGCAGCGTATGCAGCAATGCCCCACATCACGTTCGTGGAAGGCCTACCCAACCTGGCCGATTTGGAACCCGACACCTTTGGTGGTTCTGGATGATCTCATGGC
>JAVTVY010048505.1:0-23912 GCA_036873755.1 Hanleya hanleyi | reverse complement strand
CCCGCCCAACTGGGGTAAAAATTCAATGCTACATGGTCTGGTGCCAATTTTATTTAATAAATTGATTTCGTTTGTCGAAAACTTCTTAAACTTTAGTACGGTATGTTTTGTGAACTAGCTGTCCTCAGAAATTTCTGCAAATCTGGGCCTGGGAATACATTTTATATTTTTATTCATGGCACTTTATCTGTATTTTCTAAAGTTAATCTTATGAAAGTCAGCTACGGATGGGAACAGCTCGCTGTGAAGTTGGATTGTCTTAAACAATAATATCGCATATTTACCTATAATCGACTTTGAATTAAATTAACCAAATTTAACAGGGTATCTCGTTTCCTCGACGCCATGGGCCTAGTATATACAGTTTTCTCGTTTTGAGTTTTGATGGTTCAAATGGTTCTGGATTTCATGTCGACCGCCGGGTAAAATTTAGTCCATTTAAAGAGAGCAGAACTGTGAGAACAAAGAGTTGTTAGACGTCTGCATAGATCAGGCCTGCGAGATGAAGATTCATTAGACGTGTGCATATAATGGGCCCATGGCATAGAGGACACAAGTTAGCACAGAGTGTACATTTACCAACCTTGATTGAGACCACTTGTTTTCGTAGTGAACATTATTCTATCTTCATTGAAGACTTTAAATATCTCTAAATCTAAAACCTGTAAAATAAATATCAAATTTATTTATTTTGCTGACATAATTCGATTGAATGTAACTTCGAGTTTGATGCATGAAACATATATCCAGTCCTGTACCTTCAACACGGGTCCAAATTCAATTATTCTATGCTTGAAAGGCGACTCGCTGAAATCTTAAAATGACTGAATCGGTAGGTGGGTCAGTGTGACCCCAGTTTCCAACACGAACTTTTCGTTTTATCCATTTTGGCTTATACTGAGCGGTGATAAATCGTGCAAAGTTGATTTATTTATCTATAAATCACTTTACCTGTAGTTGAATTATGTCTCCCAAGCACCACCTATACTCTTAATCTTCTGATTTAGTAGAGTTGTTCTCTGTCACTGTTCTCAATGAGGTAGACTGTTGTAGCAGTTTCTTATCCCATTTCAGTCAACCTCCCCACAGCGCATGCTCCATTTCGCAAGCTCCAATAACATGTTAGACCCCCAGCGAGGTGGTTGCATTTCAGTATGCTTTCATACCTGGCTCCTCTTCTCCCCTGCATACCGCTCTTCAGTGCCAGAGGGAGAGTCGGGTATGCGGTAAACCCAGGAAGCGAAATCTTCCCCGTTTTAGTATTGAATAAGTAACAGACTGTTGTAGCAGTTTCTTACCACATTTTAGTATGCTTTCATACCTGGCTCAATGCGGCGGCCATGTTTACAAATGAATCGAATGACAGAGCCCTCTTTATCCACACACAATGGAGGGAAGGGAGATAACTCTGTTTGACAGGCTGGGGTTTTGACCGTGTTCCCTTTTATCGGAGACCTAATTCAGTAATTTTCAAAGTTCTAGGTGTCCTCATGTATTTTGTTAAAATGACAATGCATGTGCACTCATTTCAGGGGTTGCAGCCGGAAATTTAGAAGATACCTTCTGAATTAAGTAACCAAGTGTTCAAGATTCTGTAAATTAGATGGTCTTACATAATATATATAAATAATATACAAAGAAAATCCAGTCAGAATTTACTGGCATGCTCGATGTGTCTACCAGCGATCGCTGCTCAGTCTATTGGCTTCCGCCCAATCAGAGACAACGGTATAGATGTGCAGTCAACCGTGTCTCCACCAAAACAGCTTAATTTCGCTAACTTTGTTAGTGTTGTGACTTCATTTCTCTTTATTTATTAACAAATATAATTACATAGGCTTTTCAAGTCAATCTTTGTCTCTGTGATGAGGGGTAAATAATCTATGTATACATATTCCTTCTGTCGAGCCATCCTCCCATTCATTTTAATATGGGTAAAGATTACAAATTATATCAATTTACAGCATAGTGTAGGTAATATATTACAGAAATTTTGTAGAGGTAAATATATTTAAGGAAACCAATATTTATTTGGATATAGCTGTTTACAAAGGTGATGACCTTGTCTGCCCACTCATCTGTCATCACCCTAAAAAGGTGATGAAATTTCATTTAAACATTTTGCTATAAGAAGACCCACACTTCACCAAACGCCGATAAGTGTGTTTTGTTCATGTCCACATGGCCTATACAACTGAAACTGAATCAAATCAAACTGAGTTCTACATAACTTTCTCTGTGGAATGGTCGAACTTGGGATAGAACAAGCCTCTTGGGGTTTTATTCCCGTCAAATTGTACAATTGGCAACATTTGTAAGAAAATTAATTTACTAGTCTTTTACTCTGTATGCCATTAATGTATTTACTTGTTTCGAATTTGGTTAATAAATTCAATTCAATTCAATTCAACTACGGCATTTTTTTTATCCCAATAATCGAGAAGACCCGATTAATTTTCATGTTTTCGACGACAGAATATTTTTATACTTTTGATTAATTATATTATTTTGTCTTCTCAATTAATCAACATGAGCAGTGTGACTAACGTCACAGGACCTACGAAGTAGGGTAAGCATTAGGACACCGACGCGAAATGAACTCTTGGAAATCCCCACCTCCATTTGAAATCCTGCCTATATTAAGGTGGGCACTGCCCAAGTCAGAATCACCAGTGATTTTCATCAAAAATCACCAGACATTTTCATCAAAAGTAGGTCAGCTCAGAACTTGTTGGTAACAGTCTCCTAATGCGCCTTCATTCCAAAAATAAATAGCGATCGCCGATTTAATTTTACAATTTTTTAACTAAGGGAAACAGATTGAATAATAAAAAGTTCAGTAGGTTTCAGGCTTTACGTGTGAAAATACATTTACATATTTTTAATGGTTTTCAGTGCCCTTGTCCAGGACCAAAACAACTTTTTGATTCGCATTATTTTCCCAACAATACAACAAATTCTTATATATAGTCCTATAGTAGAAAGGTAGCATTTATGTAGTTTACGGTAATTCAACTCCAGACCGACACCTTCTCGGCACAAGATAATAATGATTCTATGTCATTCTCCTGAGCATGACCGGTACAAAGACGAATAAATAGCATCTATACATCACATTGTTATCTAGATATATGAGACAACACATTTTGGGTACCGGCAATCTGATGAATGTAGAATTTGAGGATGGTACTTAGCATCTTAAATACAGCCTTTTAATACTGTAAAACATATATCTGTTTAATTTTGTTTCCCATAATGTAGCACTTACTAGTAATCTGAACATGTGTGTAAACTCCCAGACAGATCTGTTTATTTCGTCTCCCCTGCTCTGACCTCTAAGAACAATTTAATTATTACTCCATGGCACTATTAACTGCATTCTCGAAATTCCAAGCCTTTCAGACTGTTAGTTCTGATCTGTTTATAGGCATATTGGAGGTGACCCAGCTACACTGCTGTGACCTCTGGCTGTCAAAATAATTACGGATGGTATATGTCACAAGATTTTATGCTGTGTTATATATACAGTGAAACATACAGCCAAGGGTTCCCATTGGGCATGACAGTGCACTCGCTGAGCCATCAATAAATAATAAAAAAAATAATTATAAATCAAATTTTCATCAGAATTCGATCAGCTCAGAACTTGCTCGTAACAATGCCCTAATGCACGTTCATGCCAAAAATTAAGGTTCTAATGTCAACGGTTCTCCTTATTTTGCCGACGAAAGGATTCGGATGGACTCACTCATTACCGGACAATTTGCGATCTGTAGCCTACTTCGTAGGAACAAAAAAGGTGGTTGTCACCGAACTCGTTTGGATTATGAGATCGGCCGAAGCGGTCGTCAAGTAAAAATGGCGGGAAATCAGATTCAGTGGAGACAACCCATACTCTTCCATCTTCCGTCATAACGTCAGCATAACGCCAGACCCACGGAAGTGTTTGCGCGTAAACTTACAACCTCGTACAGCGGGCGTTTACTTTGGCAACAGATTTCTCTGATGCGACTTCTCCATCTGTTTATTTTTGTATTATATTTGACAAATTTGTCTGAACATTATTAGAATCGCGGATTATGTCTTGCATAATTTTCAGCTGGAGACTAAAACCAACACACTTGTTTTTATCTTGAGTCATTGGATATTGACTTGTCTAGTAAGCTACTTTAATATATATCTGTGGAATTATATATTATATTTCTACGGGTATTTGATACATTTTATAAGCAAGTAGTTACATTGTAACAAAGTGTAAATATTTATAAAATAAACTGATGATTTCCGTAACTTGTGTATGAATATAGAATACGTTCATACGAGCGAGAATTGCAACAATAACCATAAATGTGGTAAGAGCATGTCAGAGGAAAACTCGAGAGTAATTTGGAGGAGAAAATTCATCACATCTCCATGATCATTGGCCTCACATAGCTTGGAATAGGAGCTAAGAAAAAAAGCCACGTTATTTGTATTTTTAATCTGTGACAGTCTGCAGCTTGAAATGAAAGGGAGTGTGGGCGATAACAAAGACATCGCAAATGAAATGGAAGGCAAAACAAGAAACAAACTACAGAGATATTCAGGTCATACATAACTACATATATTTGCACGTATAATCTCAGTCATTATATAATTATTATTGGTGAATTGAAAAACTTCAACTAAATAGTTATGAGACGAATGGAAGTACAAAGTTTATCATTGCGCACATTCATAATGTCGGCATTATTTTATGTAATATTCCAATTTCGACCAAACTACGTTTTATGGAGGATAGTGGCAATTAAGCGGCCCCTAGAGGGTAGGGGTTTCTTGTCATAGTTTTCCACGGGGCCTCATCTCGAATCTACACAGTTGTGGCACTGAAACCCTGGATATGATCATTATTTAATTAAATAGTCCAGTTTGTGTGACTGCTATATGGTACAGCTGACAATTGGCAAAAATTAAATAAGAACGTATATATGGTAGATGTTTTTGTTGAAGACACCACAATGTTTTAAAACCAAATAAATTTCATTTCGGATGTATTTTTCTGGATGGTGGGATGGATAGGACACATTTTCATACATTTTACCGAAGTTACCGCAGCAGTTGATGAGAGTTGAAGGGGATTTTCACGTCTTTTCTTTACGAATTCTGATGTCCTGAAATATGGCATGGATGAATCCATTCCGGTAATATATATTTAAAAAAGATTAATAGCTATTATTAGCCGAAACGCGAAACGTCTCTTTCCAGTCTCATAACATTCAGTGTGGAGGCACCCTATATGGTGTGTGCAATTAGCAGCGCCCGTCATTATGACGTACGCGCTATGAATACATGCGTGACGTTGTGCGCATCGGCAGGGGTGAGGAACGTCCTTAAGGGGCTTGTGTGTCAACGATATTGAGCTTTCTAAATAAATGGATTCCTGTTCCGTTACGTTACAATAATTGCTGTGAATAATAACAAACTTCATGGGTTCAGAAAAAAAACTGTAGGCTTACTCATCTGAACAACCAGAAACGTTTCGATCAAATCATGATCCGGCTATGTAGAATCGGTCATTAAAGGATTTTAATCAATATTTTATTTTCTCTGGAATATGTGTCAGAAGAGTTAGTACTTAATTAAGAAAGACCTGTGGCTCAATTTCCTCCAGTTAACCCGTTAATGAGCTTAGGCGTCACGTGACCTTGTGACGTCAGACAGGCGACCGTCTCCTGCGGGCAACTGTCTGAGCTATATATTAAGCTGTGGATTTGCGATTACTCCATCGCGTATATCGCTGTATAATTAATCGAAAACGATTCGAAACCATGGAACAATATGCCAATGATGATGATCTGTATACAGAGGACATAAATGGACATCTTGACGTTCTGCCGTATCAGTTTGAACCCGTACCAAACGACCGAAATGAGGTAGTCGCTAAAGCTCGCAACATATAAAACTTACTCAACTCGTGTCATAACTTTAATATTAAATAGCCACTCGTGTAAGATCCTCTATGACTGATATTTTTAGAAACGTGGATGATCTTGGTTACGTTGTCGTTGGAGCAGTTCTACAGTAACACTTTGTGGCGTTGATTGACACATTTAGTTCTTCATTGGGACTCATCGAATGACAGAGTATGCATATATGTTCAACATCTGAGTTACAACATCTTCCCATGATGATTTCGCTTCGACGGGATGGTCTGAAGTTGGGTAACACACCTTCTGAATGTATATCTATAAATCTAGCTTTTATGGTATTTTGTGCAATCTTTGTGATCAGACTGAATTACAAGCGTCTAGTTCGTCATTCATAATTCAGCCGTCGTCCATTAGAGAATATCCGCGTCCATAATCCATTGACCTATTCCATATTCCATATAACAGTATTAGCACCAAATTCAAAAAGACAATCATAGAATACATAAACATAGGCTTGTTTCCTGCAAGAGAGAAGCGGTCAACAGTTTTCAATGATGCCGGCAAGACATCATGATGTTCCAAAAATATTAAATCCGTATCGCTGATCAGTATTCTTAATCCATAATATTCGTTGTAAGGTCGTCATCTAAAGAATGATGCATCTCAGTCACGCTTTGATTGTGTCCGTTCATATGAGTACCATGAGGATCTTGAAGTACATGGGTTCATACGGCCCTAGCCCCGGGTTAAGCGGAATTAGACACAAGTTACGAAACGTAGCGCCATAGATCTTGCACGCTACGTTCGTATTTTGCTATCAGCATGCGATATGTATCGCCAAATTTGAGAAACTTTGAGTGGAGGCGCTTGGTGGAATAGCCCTGTTTTATAAGTTTCTGCAACAATGTTTTGTGACGTTGATTGAAATCGCCACATTTTTGATTGAAAGCGTACCACCTTCCTTTAGTAAATGTTTAAGTTGGTTGAATGAAACTTTCAGGCTGAATCTAGTGACGGAATAATTAGACGAGGTAAGTGGGTGTTGAGCCAAACTTAACCCGTAACGGTGATATTTATAGATGAATATTATATCATTTGGGAAGTCTGGAAGAACTGTATAACGAGGGTTTCTCAGAATTTGCTATTTTTCTGAAATTGTCTTCCTGCCAATGTAGTATCAACAATCAGGTCTAACCAGTTGGCGAATATTCCACGTTTTAAGAAGAGTTTTTTATTATTATTTGTCATGGATTTGGGCCATGTTTTTGAGATGGAGTTGGAAAATCCAAATGCCATATTTCAGATTAAAAGCCAATATACTTTGGGTTGTCAAATGAATCACAGCATCTTATTCATTGACCTCCGTCTGCTGCAGCTCCGGGCTAATGCAGTCTTGAATTTCCTCTTTATTCCCTGATAGAGAAAGCAAAGTTAAATACCTTTTCAAGTTTTCATGGTACCGTACTGATTGACGTATGCTTAGACATGAAAGTTTGAAACCTAACAGTCTTCTGATACTACTGTAACGAAGGCATTGCCTCAGACTCAAATACAGTAGAATAAAATACAGTGAGCATTCAGTATATGGTCAAAAGTTACATGAAGATTATGTGAACTTGGTTTGCCTTGAAATGGTTTGGTGCAGAGATGCGTGCCTCTAGTTTTTGTCCCCCGCCGCAACGCGGCCTGGGACTTTAAAATGTGACTCGCTTCTTCGTGTCCGTAGATGTCCGTGGATGTTCATTCAAATTATTTACAAGCGATAACTTCCAAACGCTTCGTTGAATTTCTATGAAATTTAGCATATGCATCCCTTGTGACAAGACGTCGATTGGTATTGCTTTTCAGCACGATCTACATGAAGGTGGCGCCACTAGGGGTCGTTTCATCCTTCTGTGTATATTCATGCGAATTCTCGCAAGCAATAACTTTGGAACGCGTCGTCTAGTTCCTCTGAAATGTATTCCTTGCGACAAGATGTTTGGTGTTGCGTTTCAGCAAGATCTGCCTGTAGGCGTCACCACTTTGGTTCATTCAGTTTTTCCGTGATGCAAGCGAAAACTTTGAAACGCTTTGTTGGATTCCTCCGAATACCCTACCTTTCCGTGTAATAACTTGAGAAAAGATCATTGGATTCTTCTCAAATGTGGTATGCATATACCATGCCATATGAGATGTCGCTTAGAATTGAGGTTTGCCCACTCACACGTACAGGTGGCGTCACCTGATGGCAACTTCTAAATTTGGTTTCCGGGCAATAACTTGAGAACTGCTCATCGGATTCTTCCCAAATTTGGTGTGCGTATACCTGGCTATGAAATGTTGCCCGGGATTCATCCACTTCTGCTTATAGGTGGTGCCACCTGGTGACAAAATCTGGAATATGTTTCCGGGGAATAACTTGAGAACTACTCATCGGATTCTTCTCAAATTTGGCATGCATGTACCATGTCAGGAGATGGTGCTTGGGGTTGCCTTTCGCTCACTGCCACTTGCAGGTGGCACCACCTGGTGGCACAATCCCAAATGTGTTTCCGGGTTATAACTTGAAAACCGCTAATCGGATTCTTCTTAAATTTGGTATGAATATACTATGACGTAAGATGTCGCTTGAGATTGCGTTTCGCCCACTTGCACCTACAGGTGGCGCCACCTGGTGTCAAATCTAAATTTGGTTTCCGGTCAATAACTTGAGGGCCCTCCTCGGATTCTTCTCAAATTTGGTATGCAGATACCATGCCATGAGATGTACCTTGAGATTGTATTTCGCCTGCTTGTGGCCACAGGTGGCGCCACATGGTGGAGAAATCCAACCGTTGTTTCCAGGCAATAATTTGGCAACTGTTAATCCGATTCTTCTTAAATCTGGTATTTTCCTCAAATCTCGGGCTAGACGCTTGTATTCATATGCCATAAGATGTTGCTTTGTATTATGTTGACCATACTTGCGTCTATAGGTGGCGCCACCTGGTGGCAAATCTAAATTTGGTTTCCGGGCAATAGGTTGACCTTGGACGCCTTCAGATTCTCGTCAACTTTGGTTTGCAGATAAAATGCCATGAGTTGTAACCTGGGTAATGTTGCGTCTCGGTTACATAATTTCCGTGCTGCACTGCGCGAAAAATACAGCAGCAACCAAAGTTCAGTCAACCGTTCTGAGTTTATCTCAAAACCTGGATAAGCGGAAAGACGCTTCGGCTTCCTATGCCTATGGAGTAGCAGTTGCCTCCCTTATCTATATCCGCTGAGAAAAACAAAGCTCAAAATTTAGCGCTGCCTTTTGGCAGGGGACCTAGCATCCTCTGGGTGCTTGTTTAACTATCGTTGATATGTAAATAGTTGGGTTTGATTTGCAATAGTATATGTCATGCTCCTTTCCAGTCACCAAACGCTCTATAGACGATCTCCTAGCACTGGGTAATCCCTATATTAGCGACGATGCGGAGGATAATTACCCCATTTTATTTGAAGGAAACCACTGATAGCCCAGATGGAACATTATATCTGGACTCGCGAGAATGATCAGCGCTATCTACAATTTTGACATAGTTAACTGCCCATTTCTGGATAGCAATATTCCAGAACGACCTGTACATATCTCGTCTGGTATCATTTGGCGATATTATTCAACGCCACAGAATATTACCGCAGAGAATTGTCAAACAGGGCTAGGCCACTAAATGCCTCCGTTCAAAAGCTTCTCAAACTCTATGATAAATACCGTACGCTGACGGCAAAATACGATCGTAGCGTGCACGATCTCCGTTGTTACGTTTTGTAACCTGTGTCTAATTCCACTTATCCCGGGAATAGGGGTCGTTTGAATATGTGTTTATATCTCTATGATTTTCAAAAGATTAGTAACAATCAAAGCGTGACTGAGATAATTACAACACATATAAGTGGAAACAACATGGAATTCATTAGGAAACCATTGTCTTTGTATTCTTTTCAGAAGTAAGCTATAGCACGCGTCATATCCGACATTCGATATACAACCGTCGCCCACAAATGAATTCCCGCGTCAATAATCAAAAGGTCTATTTTGTATGACAGCACCAATTTCAAATGTGTAATATTGTTATTTGAACCGTAGCGGTACGCTGGATGGATTTCTGGCACCGCGAATAATACCCTGCCTTGAATTTTGTTCGGCTATTCTGCGTGTGCGTGTGTGTGAGATCACATCCTTAATAAAAAGTTCAGTGATCATGTATGCCAAGTTACGCAGCGATTGGTTCGAAACATTGGACAGTACAATGTGCTTGGCCAAATTGATTCGGATGGTCAGAGAAAAGAAGACTATAAGGGATAATTTGAAGGGTTGTATTATTAATCTTCTTTGAAATAGCAATTCGATGTTATTGGAATAATTTAATTTTCATCGCTTAGTCAGACTTTGTCCAAAATGATCTTTTCCTCTATCATCACGCTGTAATTTATGAACATAGTTATGTTACTTACTGATATTGACAATCAAAATAGGCACGATGTTAGTTTATCATTGATGTATGCTGTCAGTCACAAATCGTGGTCAAATGTACCGATTGTAATTGCCGCAATGTGTCAAGTACAATGACTTTTTAATTGCAAGATTAAAGGACTGATGTCCAGGTTTTATATAAATCATTTTGATTGTAGTTTCTAACTGTGGTTGAGAGGGTGGAGAATGAAGCGCTTGGTCGGCGTCGGGCGTCAGAGACCTGTGTTCTGAATAAGGCCTTGTATTCTACTAATGCTTTCCTCGTTTCGGTAGTCTCTTCTATTTGACGGCCACATGGTTCAACACTTTCTTTAATGACTTGATAGAGTTCTTAAATCATTGCTCTTGACTATTTGTATCTAATGCCACTCAAGCCGGTGATAGGGGCCGTGTGGGCATGCGATTTAAGATGCTCACATGAACAGCTGCAATAAAAGCATGGCTGATATACAAATCGTCACAGGGATCATTTTTGGTTCTTGTGATGTTTCAGATATGCACTCAGAATATTGGCCTGTGGGGTCATATGACTTGGTGTCAGTACGCCGGCATCGTTTCCCACCACTTTTATATGTTGCGTTTAATATTTCACGGACGAGCATTTTTATCCGACTTCGTCTTCCTTCTAATGCATCTTCAAAAGGTATATAGTTAAATCTGCTATTATGTGGAATTACTGGACAACGAGGGTTTAGTCTGGGGGTCTACTTAGCAATGGGTTTGTCGTGTTCCGTCCCCACCCCACTCCCAACCCACCCCGCCCCCTAAACGATTGTCCCAGTTAGGAGACACATTAACACACTGGAAATGCCTGCTGGATATAGCGTCCTCCGTCGACTCAAATATCGTAATTCAATATATCTGACCAGATATGTGGAAGCAAGGATCTGAGTTTGAAAGAGTATAAGGAGATCTCACTCCATCTGTATGCGCATTTTGGGTTCGATGAAGGACGCAGTCCAAACTAGGGGACATTCAAAACTACGGCGAATTTATTTTGGGGTGTATGATGTTGGTAATAAGAAAGGCCCTGTCGTAGCTATAGCACGTGGCAGACCGCAGTCGCGTTGAGTAGTAACGCGAAATTTAAGCCGTACGACGTATCCTTGAGTATCCTTGAGTATCCTTGCGTTTACCAGGTTTACCCCATGTTGAGGCGTTTATTCCATCAGTCATCCTCGATGCTCATCCACCAACATCATATGAGTTATGTGTTTGAGTTGATCTGTTATCACAGCTCCCGAGTTAGCGTATCTAATTTCACTTAAGCCGGTACTAACTAAGATACTAAGTCTACGTCCGAGAATCCACCGTATTCTCGACATTGACTGTGAGATGACGAGGGAAGCTTCCCTTTGGAGTCATCGAGTTGCTTTTCAGTCGTCAGGCGTCGTCCATTGCCCCACCTCTTGCATATCGCTCCCAGCTGGCTTAGTCACGAAGAAACCATGTATCAGTTGTAGTTCCATTCTCGAGTTATCAGATTGCATACCTCCAACTCCCCGATATACCTTCTCATAACCCTACCAGGCCTGGGGGCCATTATGTCCCTCCCCCCCTCCCAAACTTTTGAAGACTGTGCTGTGAAGTCATGTGGCTCTGTCAGTATGTCGGTACCTCTTCCCACTT
This sequence comes from Hanleya hanleyi, assembly GCA_036873755.1. Taxonomy (NCBI): domain Eukaryota; kingdom Metazoa; phylum Mollusca; class Polyplacophora; order Lepidopleurida; family Hanleyidae; genus Hanleya; species Hanleya hanleyi. Next base: position 11,891 of record JAVTVY010048505.1, on the reverse strand, counting down.
CCCTTATATGTGTTGTAATTTTTACCTGTATATTGCGAGATTCTGCTGATTGACGTTTCGTCCCCGAGGCCCGCCCCCTGATATATGTTGGCATTTGTGAAAAGTTGATGCTGGGTCGACATCGGGCCTTACAGACTAGTCTTTTGTGTTAAATGCCGTCATTATCATCTAACGACGATACAGCTCACCAATCCCCAGTGTACGAGTTGTCACAGCGAAACAGCTCACCAATTACCAATATACGAGTTGTCAGAGCATTTCCATAATAGCTATCTAGATTTGTATCTAATACCACTTATGCCGGTGCTAGGGGCCGTGAGGGGCCGTGTGGTCATATCATACAAGTTGCCACATGAACAGGTACAATAAAAGCGTACCTGAGATACAACACATATCACGAATCGTTAGATTCTTGGTATGAGCTTTGGAATAGGTTGGCCTGAAGACTGTGCTGTGAAGTCATGTGGCTCTTTCAGTATGTCGGCACCTCTACCCACTTCCCTTATATGTCTTGTCATTTTTACCTGTATATGGCGAGATTCTGCTGGTGGACGTTTCGTCCCCGAGGCCCGCGCCCTGTACATACCTTTTGGTCTTTGATATATGTTGGCATTTGTGGGAAGTTGATGCTGGATCGACATCGAGCCTTACAGACTAGTCTTTTGTGTTAAATGCCGTCATTTTCATCTGACGACGATACAGTTCACCAATCCCAGTGTACGAGTTGTCAGGGCATTTCCATCATAGCTCTCTAGATTGGTATCTAATGCCGGGGCTAGGGGCCGTGTGGTCATATCATGCAAGTTGCCACATGAACAGGTACACCCGAGATACAACACTTATCACGAATCGTTAGATTCTTGGTATGTGCTTTGAAATAGGTTGGCCTGAAGACTGTGCTGTGAAGTCATGTGGCTCTGTCAGTATGTCGGCACCTCTTCCCACTTCCCTTATATGTGTTGTAATTTTTACCTGTATATGGCGAGATTCTGCTGGTGGACGTTTCGTCCCCGAGGCCCGCCCCCTGTACATACCTTTGGTCTTTGATATGTGTTGGCATTTGTGGGAAGTTGATGCTGGGTCGACATCGGGCCTTACAGACTAGTCTTTTGTGTTAAATGCCGTCATTTTCATCTGACGGCGATACAGCTCACCAATCCCCAGTGTGCGAGTTGTCACAGCGTAACAGCTCACCAAGTACCAATATACGAGTTGTCAGAGCATTTCCTCTTAGCTCTCTAGATTTGTATCTAATACCGCTTATGCCGGTGCTAGGGGCCGTGTGGTCATATCATCCAAGTTGCCACATGAACATGTACAATAAAAGTGTACCTGAGATACAACACGTAGTTTATCATAGCGGAGTCAATCTGAGCCAATTTATCATAGCGGAGTCAATCTGAGCCAATTTGCATAACCCCCCGAGAAGCAGATGATGGGTAAATTCAAACTGGCAACCATGTGGTGTACCGCAGAAGTTATGTTTTCGTATTTTTTTTCAAAATTACTGCTTTTCCGCGAAGATCAATATTTCAGATTAATATTTACTATTTGATCATGCAGTTTTTGACGAAAAATTACATTAATAAAAAAAAACGAAAAATCTCACCGAAAAATCGTTTAAAATTGTCTTTTTGGAAAATGAGGTCACTGTGACATCAAAGCGGCCATCTTAGATTTTTACAGGTAGAGCTTGATCCAAGGGTATGGTTTGGTAAGTTTCCGCCCTCTGGCTCAAGGGGAAAGAAAAATACTTAGGTGGACTCGAAATGCCCCCAGGCTTGGACCTGTCCCAAAAAGCCCAGGTCAGATAGGATTAAAAATATAAGCGTTTAGTCCGACATTCAATATTCAGCCATCTTCCATTAAATAATTTTCCACGTCCATAATCCAAAGACTTAATTCATATAACATCATCAGCACCAAATTTGAAAAACAATCATAATATACATAAACATCGGCAAGCTTTCTGCAACACTTTTCAGTGATGCTCCATAACTACTAAATCCGTATCGCTGATTAGTATTCTTAATCCATTTGATTTTCGTTGTAAATCACGAGGATTGTGAAGTGCGTGGGATCATACGGCCATAGCCTCGGGATAAGCGGAATAAAATATGTTACAAAACGGAACGCCATAGATCTTGCATGATATGCCCCTATTTTGCTATCAGCATGCGATGTGTATCGTCTTGAGAAACTTGGAGTGGAGACGATTGGAGGTTTAGCCCTGTTTTATAAGTTTCTGCAATTAATGCTTCGGAAATTCTAATAAAGTCGTCACATTTTGCACAGGGTATAGCAAATGCTACTAGGCGAGATATGTTTACGCCATATGCAGGTCCCACTGGAATATTACTCTCCAGAAAAGGATAGTTTACGACGTCGAAATTGTAATCAAATTTTGTAACGTAGAGTGGATTATATAGAAGGTCTGCTTCAGATTTATAGAGATGCAAGTCTAAGTATGATTGTTGTTAGGACTAAGACATTCAGTAGCCCGTTTTCGACCATGACGAATATCCCTGTTCGAAGGGACATATTCATACGAAATTAGCACCCAAATCCAAGCACCCAAATCTTAAACACGGTTCAAACCGATACTCTTTACTTGTGTCACTGGATCCGGCTAAAGCGGCATTGGATACACATATAAATCAAGGATCTGTAATGTTGCCGCTCTATGAACTATGAACCACATGGTAATGTATGAGTTCAATAGGCGCCTGATGTAAGCGACATCAGCTTCAAATATGGCCAAAGGAAAATATCCATGATATAATAGTTCTTATCAAGAACATCCTTCTATCAGATCACACCAAACGGTAATTAATTAGTGTTTTAACATAAATAAGGCTAATGCTCAAAATAAGATATTCATTGAATGGGCTTTAACATATAACATTTAACAAATGGGACTAATATAAACTTTATATTTGTCCCAGATATTTAGAACTAAATAAATTGAGCTCTCATAAAATCATATCCAAGAAGAAATTAAAGAAAGAAGCAGACCAATTTTTTAGAAAGGTATAGGGCCTATTATATGAATCTAAAAATTTAAATATATTTGATGAATACTTCACAAGTTATTAACGAGGAGGTTAAAAGTTTTGAAAGTTAAATTTTCAGAATTGTCACCAAATTTTTATTCTCTGAATGAATAGCTTTCAGAAATCATAGAACTCAGTTTGCTGGGATCATTTATTGCAAATCATACAGCTAGCGAAATTGGAACCTTAATCAAAAAGGTATTTCCCAATAGACCCGTTTTCTGTTATAATGCTTATCCGATGGAAGCATAGTACTTCGGTAGATATAGCGATTGGTATTAGCAAATGTAGACAATTCTGTGTGCACTCTTTGATGGTCAGAGAAAATTAAGTCTGGAACTTCTGACTATAAGCGATAATCAAGAGATTTAGAAGGGTTATTATTACTTTTCCTTTGAAAAATAATTCAGCGTTACTGGAATAGTTAGTTTTCATCGCCCTGGTAGAACTTGGTAGACATTGTCTTAAATGATCAATGCGTGTACTATTCCGACGTAAATAATGACCACAGCTATGTCATTTACTGATATCGGTTAACAAAATAGCCAAGATGATGGTTGATGTATGCTGTCAACCACAATTCACTATCAAATGGACCGACTGTAATTGCAATGAGCCAACTAAAAGGATTTCCTTGATTACAAGACTACAGGATTGATGTTCCCTGGGTGCAGTGACCGAACTGACAAAAGTCTTCTTCAAATGCATCAAGATAAATCGTTAATCCTTTTATTATCTGGAATTATTCGTTCATGAATGTAATGATCGAACATAAGCATTTCCAGTGATTGAAAACGATCAAAATTGTCTAAATCTGGTCAGTTTTCAAGCGCTGAAATGCTGATTTGCTGAAAGGCTATTTATTCTTGTACAACGCGGATAATGATCAGAGAAAACAGACTTCCGCTGTTCATCATTTGTAGGCGCCGAACCTTTCCTATTTTGATGTCTTCTTCCTTTTCTCTTCTGTGTTTCGCATTATTTCGACTATTAATTCGATTACGCGCTTCATAGACATCTAATAGTTTAAACGTACTAGAGGTACACTCTCAGAAATATTCAGGGAATAATCCTGAACAGATCAGGCTGTACATCCACAAATCAATTTCAGGGATTTTACCTGAAATCCAGGGATAATTTCCTGAATTTCAGGAAAATGATCCCTGAATGAGTGGATTTTCCCTGAAATTCAGGCAAATTTACCACCCTGATTAGTATGTTTCCGACCCTATTCAGGTACGTAAAATCCCCTAAAATTCAGGTAATTTAGCTTTAATTCATGGATGATATACCTGAATTTCAGGTAAAATACCTGAAATTGAGTTGTGGATGTGCATCCTGATTATTCCCTGAATATTTCTGAGAGTGTAGTCATTGCCAAAATGCTTTTGAATTGAGAACCAGAATCCTACAATTTGCTATCCTATGTCCCCTGAAAACAATTGCAGAAAAGCCGTGGGTCACGTCTTTCCGGATAAAAAGTTTAAGTCTATGGCCAATACGCTTGCAAACAATAACAATCATGTGTCTTCACGCATAGTTGATCAAAAGGTTTTATCTTCCATATTATGGTGACCTAACTTACTATCAAACACGCAAAAATAACTGCCCGCAGCGTTTTTATCCCCATCGCAATAATTAATTCGCCGTAGGTTGGAATGCACCCGTCAGCGAAATGCGTCTATTATAAATGAGCTACTTCAAACTCAAATGTGTATTCAACCTGAGTGAGCTGTTCTTACACACTGCCAAAACTATCCATCTAAATTAGATGTATTTTATCTGCTATAGTGCATTCCGATATTTGAGTCGTTGGTAGATGCTTCATCTAATGGTCGATTGAGTCGATGGTGGATGCCAGTTAGGTTAAAATGACAGTTTGACCTAGCAACAGGAACTTTCCAAACTCTAACCGTATCACTTAAATGGTCCATCCATTAAAATGTTGCTACCGAGTAGTAGAAGTAACGAAAGTCCTATTTTCTGGCCTTGGCCCCGCAGACCAAAGCTATGCAATCAATTCCTGAATTGCCAGTGCGATAATTATCTTCATGGACGAATAATTCCACATAATAAGAAAATTAACGATTTACCGTAGAATATACATTTGAAGAGGACACTTGTGCTCGTGGGTTAAAAAACTGCTCGGTCACTGTACCCAGAGAACATCAATACTGGTCATCAAACCTGTAGTTCTGCAATGAAGGGAATCCATTTAATTGGCTCATTGCAGCAATTACATTCGGTCTATTTGATAATGAATTCTGGTTAACAACGCGTTGCTTACAGACTAGTCATTTGTGTTAAATGCCGTCATTTTCGTCTGAAGACGATACAGCTCACCAATCCCCAGTGTACGAGTTGTCACAGCGAAACAGCTCACCAATTACCAATATACGAGTTGTCAGAGCATTTCCATTATAGCTCTCTAGATTTGTATCTAATACCGCTTATGCCGGTGCTAGGGGCCGTGTGGTCATATCATCCAAGTTGCCACATGAACAGGTTCAATAAAAGCGTACCTGAGATACAACACATATCACGAATCATTACGTTCTTGTTATGTGCTTTAGAATAGGTTAAATGGAGGACTATACTGTGAAGTCATGTGGCTCTGTCAGTATGTCGGCACCTTTTCCCACTTCCCTTATATGTGTTGTAATTCGTCATGCTTATTTTTGTTGACCGATATCAGTAAATGACATCTACTTTTTCTCTACTGGAACACAATATAATGCCGTGGTGGCCAACTTGGATATGTTAAAATTACAAACCGCTGATCTGTGAAAATTTGCTCCCTGAAACAATATGGCTGCCATGAACCAATCGTCGGCCTTTCTAACTATCCGATTTGAAAGGAAAAAAATGACTTAATATGTGTAGGGGAGTACTGCAATCAATGATGAAGTTTCGGAGTCGAATAGACTCGATAAAAAGGTTAGGTTTCCTGATTGGTTGAATGGCTTGGCGGCCATATTAGATGACGTTGATTTCACAGAACTCGCCTCTGAAACATGTGAACCAATCACTGCGTACCTTGGCATATACGTGACCGATGAACTACAAATTACGGATACATTAGCCGGCTGAAAACGAGCACCCACACCCACCGGGAATGACCGGAAAAAAATCAAAACAGTATTATTCTGGATCTTGGATATCCATTCACTGTTCCGCTACGGTTCAAATAACAATGTTAAAGAAGTACGCTATGTCATATAGCAAATCAAACCAACGGAGTGAACTCCCTGAGCTTCCAACAGATAGAGCTCAAAATAATATGCAAATATCACCTTAACTAGGATTAAGTTGTTAGGTTTGGTCTTACAACCGACTTCCTCGACTAATTATTCCGTCACTACGTTTACTCTGGAAGGTTCATTCAACAAAACGTTTCTAAAAGAAAATAGTTTTCGCTTTTGGACTGGATACGCAGAATGCACAAAACACTAAAAAAGCTAGATTTAAATCTAGTTTCAGAAGTTATGCTACCCCACATCAGACCATCTCGTTGAAACGAAATCGTCATAGGGAGATATTGTAACTCAGATGTAACTCAGAATATATGTGGATACTCTGAAACTAAAGAACTCCCAAGGAAAAAATTGAAAATATCAATCAACGCCACAAAATACTGGTCCAACGAGACTATGTAACCAAGTACATTTAAGTTTCTCATGTTTAATGATAAAATATCACGGTCATTATAATAGGTATGACCAAAGCCACCACTATCTTAGTCATTTGCCTGCGTCTGTTACAGCTCCAGGCTAATGTCACCCCGATTGCTTCCTCTATCGTGAAATTAAACAGGCAAAGGAAAATAAACTCTGAATTTCTTTTTGGCATTAGTTGCTATACCCTCAGACTTGAAAGGATGAATACTAACAGATATGAGAGTCAAAAAGGAATTGCTTCAAGCTTACGTGTTGCGGAATAGGATATATTTTGTATAGCTGATCGAACATCATTGGTTCCAGTGACAATGGTAATATTGCCAAGACCAAAGTATAATGAAACAATGTGAATGGTATTAAGTTTGTCCATATTACAATTCTGACAAACTTAATTACCCTTTTCTGGAAAGCAATATTCCAGAAGGACCTGTATACGGCGTATACATATCTAGCCTGGAACCGTTTGCTAGATCGTGTGCCGATTGTGGCGATTTTAATCAACGCCACAGGATATTACTGCAGAAACTTGTCAAACGGGGCTATACCACCAACGCCTTCATTCGAAATCAATTTTTTATCGGAAAATTAAGATCGTAGATTGCTGGATCTCTGGCGATACGCTGGTTTCGTAATCTGTGTCTAATTCCGCTTAACCCGTTTGAATATCACGTGTTTTACATCTCCACAATATTCAAATAAATAGTCACAGTAACTGAGATAATAATCTGGAAACGACATGGAAGTCATTTGGATAAAGCGTAATGGTCAGCGATTAGGATTTTATATATATAACTTGATCATGTCTTGCTGACATCATTGAAAACTGTTGACCACTTCTCTCATGTAGGAATCCATTTTCATTTCATACACATTTGAAATTGGTGCTAATTGTCATCCAAAATATATATTTCGATTTTTGAGGTGGAAATTCTTTTATGGACGACGGCTGAATATTGAATGTCGGATCTGACACTTGCTATTAATTGTCCTTGCGAACGTGGGTTGGAACAATGCTGGGTCATCATTCGCCTGCAGGGAGCAGAAACTTCTACTCAAAATGAGAAAGGCAATTGAGGGTCATCAACCGGTTGTGTAGTTTGACAATCTAGAAAATCCGCCTGATAGGCTTTTATAGCAATTATGTTCGGCACGTTCTACAATGAATTGTGGACGACATCTTTCGTCAGTGATACGCGTATTTAGGAAGCATCGACTATACGATACAATCTCTCTTGGAGCTATAGCAATTCAATTATTCAATTATTATTTGTAACAATCCGGAAAGGTATATTCTCGTGGGCTTCATTGATTTACTGACTCATTATCAAAATGTATACTTATCGTTCAGTTCGTATGTATTAATATTCGAAATTGTTTTGTCGAAGGCGATGACTCTACTCGCTTCATCTCGGGGTGTATTTCGCAGATTATTCTGCAGAATGTAATGCACACCACATTGTTTCTAAATTTGTGGCAAAGTCACTGAAATTATATAACTCACAGAAGTGTTATTGTTTATTTCTGGTAGAAAATAAGCATATGTTTTCTGTTTTCAAGAAAAACAACCGACTATTGATCCATTTTTTTAACAGATTTGTACAATTTATATTCGCATCTCTGGCATATCCCACATGGTGATTTGCAGAAAGTTTATATTGATATGGAAAGATTTGACTACACCTAGAATGAACAACTCCACATAGAATATACTGTTCTGTATCTTGTGCGTTATGCTTCGTCCCCGCAATTATAAGAGCAAAAAGATGGTTAAGATCTATTTACGACGATTATTGATAGGTTAACATCTCCGGCAGTATTCCTAGTATAAAAACAGATGTGTCCAATCAAATCATTAATAAATGCACAGCAATGTATTCTCTATATTGAATCGAATTGCCAGCATCATAATACACCAACTGATGCGAAGTTACGAACTTACGGCAATATTAAATAAAAAACTGAGTTATCTCCATATCTGCAACTTATGAAACAACGCAGTTTACGCATTGAGTACTCACTATCTTGAAATTGAAGTGGGTGGATACAAAAATAAAAATAAATCTAATCCTGTTACCGAAAGACTTTGCAAGGTTTGTAATTTAGGCCTTGTTGAAGATGAGAATCATTTTCTTCTTGTATGTCTTTTATATACTCAAGAACGAACGAAGTTTTTCCAAGATATTAATACTCGGGTTGTTCCAACCTCCGAATTATTTCAATTCATACTTGATCCAAATTTCACTTTTATGGCACTTCGTGTTTGCAAATATATAGATCTACATGTTTTGATTAGAGTAAAAGAAAAATACTGACGGCAAAGTAATTGTCATTCTCGTTTTAATTACAGGAAACACTATGTGTTAATGTTAAAATGTTAATGTCATTTTGTTTATTGTTTGTATACTGTCCTTAATGGACGTACAGTGCAAATAAATTGAATTGAATTGATAATGTCAATTGCAATTACAAGCGTCTGGTCCGTCATTCATAATTCAGCCGTCGTCCATTAGCCCTATCTGGCCTGGGCTTTTTGGGACCTGTCCAGGCCTGGGGGGGGGGGGCGAAATGGCTCCCCCTAATTATTTTTCTTACCCCTTGAGCTAGGGAGCTGAAACTTATCACACTATACCCTTGGGTGAAGCTCTACCAGAAAATGTAAAAAAATCCAAGATGGCCGCTTTGATGACGTCACAGTGACGTCATTTTCAAAAACGGCATTTTTGGTCGATTTTTCGGGCATTTTCCGAAATTTTTATTTTTGCAATTTCTCCGCAAAAACTGCATGATAAATTAGTAAATATTAATGTAATTCTAAATAAAATAGTTTTTGCCCAATTTTCATTGCGAAAAGGCAAACATTTTGAAGAAATATGACAAAAACCTAACTTTTCTGGGACCCCACGTGGCCGCCATCTTGGATTCATCCATGATCCTTTGCTCGGGGGGTTATGCAAATAGGCTCAAAATGACCCCAATACGATAAACTATAAAGTCACGGAGTGTCAGCTCTCCATTGTTTGTCGTTCCGGAGATAGCGCAGAAAGTTTGGTAGGGGGGCCATAATGGCTCCCCCAGGCCAGGTAGGGTTAGAGAATATCCGCATCCATAATCCAAAGACCTATTCCATATTCCATATAACAGTATTAGCACCAAATTCAAAAAGACAATCATAGTATACATAAACATAGGCTTGTTTCCTGCAAGAGAGAAGCGGTCAACAGTTTTCAATGATGCGGGCAAGACATCATGATGTTCCAAAAATATCAAATCCGTATCGCTGATCAGTATTCTTAATCCATAATATTCGTTGTAAAGTCGTCATCTAAAGAATGATGTATCTTAGTCACGCTTTGATTGTGACTGTTCATATGAGTACCATGAGGATCTTGAAGTACATGGGTTCATACGGCCCCTAACCCCGGGTTAGGCGGAATTAGACACAAGTTACGAAACTAAGATGCCGAGACGCCTACTGATTTGAAGAAACTGAATGTACCTGAAGACAAAATGGTGAGAATAATGAAGAGAAATATTCACTTGAATAATGGGTGGTTTGTCATTGAGGTTTTTTTTACACTAATCGTCCTGGTCGAGAAACTTCTGTCTTAGGAGTGAACAAGGCTGAAAGAAATTATTGAGAAACATAACCTACATTATATGGATTAAATATGTTTGTATACTTGTGTTATAGGCCTATATAGTGTCGAGGATTTCCAAAAGAGTATTGAGTTTTTTTCTCGAAATCCGCAAAAAGATATAGAATCAGGGTAACCACATATTATCACAGTAACCACTCGGACAAGTCTATCCCCCAAACGCCTAGAGCCAAACTTTGATTTGTTACTTGTTGTACGAATATGCTTGGATTTTTACTGGTGGGTACTGATGACCCACTGTCTGTATATTAAGGTATATGTAATGTTGGGTTAAGTTGGACCGGGTACCTGGAACAACATCGCTCATTCATACAGGTCAGTGTTCTATGAAGCCGGTTACATGATCTCACATTTTTTCGTGGAAGGTGATGGGGCAGTGGTAGGCCTGTCTATGGTCAGGCGGCTGGTGTCATAGACGATGCGATCGTGGTGAGCCTGTCTATGGCCAGGTGGCTAGTGTCATAGACGATATGACCGTGGTGAGCCTGTCTATGGTCAGGTGGCTGGCGTCAAGGACGATGTGACCGTGGTGAGCCTTGCCCATGGCCAGTGGCTAGTGTCATAGATGCATGTGACCGCGGTGAGCTCCGTTCATGGCCAGATGGCTAGTGTCATAGACGATGTGACCGGTGAGCCTGTGTATGGCCAGGTGGTTAGCGTCATAGACGATGTGACCGTGGCGAGCCTGTCCACGCCAGGGCTGTGTCATAGATTATGTGACCGTGGTGAACCTGTCTATGGCCAGATGGCTAGTGTCATAGACGATGTGACCGTGGTGAGCCTGTGTATGGCCAGGTGGTTAGCGTCATAGACGATGTGACCGTGGTGAGCCTGTCCATGGCCAGGTGGCTGGTGTCATAGACGATGCGACCGTGGTGAGCCTGGCTATGGCCAGATGGCTAGTGTCACAGACCATGTGACCGTGGTGAGCCAATGTATGGCCAGGTGGTTAGTGTCATAGACGATGTGACCGTGGTGAGCCTGTCTATGGCCAGGTGGCTGGTGTCATAGACGAAATGACCGTGGTGAGCCTTTCTGTGGTCAGGTGACTGGTGTCATAGACGATGTGACCGTGGTGAGCCTGTGTATGGTCAGGTGGCTGGTGTCATAAGCAATGTGACCGTGGTGAGACTGTCTATGGCCAGGTGGCTAGTATCATATACGATGTGACCGTGGTGAACCTGTCTATGGCCAGGTGGCTAGTGTCATAGACGATGTGACCGTGGTGAACCTGTCTATGGTCAGGTGGCTGGTGTCATAGACGATGTGACCGTGGTGAGACTGTCTATGGTCAGGTGGCTGGTGTCATAGACGATGTGACCGTGGTGAGCCTGTGTATGGTCAGGTGACTGGTGTCATAGACGATCTGACCGTGGTGAGCCTGTGTATGGTCAGGTGGCTGGTGTCATAGACGATGTGACCGTGGTGAGACTATCTATGGCCAGGTGGCTATTGTCATAGACGATGTGACCGTGGTGAACCTGTCTATGGTCAGGTGGCTGGTG